>PVKA01002574.1:0-122853 GCA_004027165.1 Ctenomys sociabilis
CCCAAGGGCGTCTTTCCCAACTTCCAGACTCTAAAGAAGGCAGGGCTTTGAGTGGGGTAAAGGAGGAGGAGCCAGCAGACACGGGAAGATGTCCCTGGGCAGGGCTGGCTCTAGGCAGCCACTGAGCGCTCTCCATCTACTCCTGAGCGCATTGGGCCCAGTCCAGGCTGCTGGGAAAATGACCTGCAGACATTGTCCCTGCCACCCAAGTGCTCGGACAGCCCGCGAGAGGGGCCAGGCACACAAACCGAGGCACTGTAGTGTGTGCAGTAGTCACTCGCTGTTTCCTGGCTCGACATTTTATTAATCTTCAATTATCACAGATTTTTCATTATATCAGGATTTTACATGTACAATACAGTATTGTTGTTAAAATTATGTAGGATTACAAGTTTAGAAAGTGGTTAAGAACATTAGAAGTGTTTTCAAAAGTGTAGGAAAGGTTTATAATAGTGTGGGAAAGGTTTATAAAGTTTTAAAATATATATAAATACTATAATAAACACAGCATCACTACTTCGCTGATTTTCATTTATTGGGTTTGGAACATAACCTCTGTTATAAGTGAGGGACCATTGTACTTCTCTTCCATGAAGGTTCCAGGACTCCCCTGACAAGGCTAGTCAGCCAAGACTTCCCTGTCTGTCCCTTAAATCCTGGCAGACCAAGAATCCCCCACCTTTTCCTCGTGCACAATCTATTGAGATTTTTATTTGTGGCCTGCATACTTAACAGAGCCTAGTACTTCTCAGAGGGACGCCATTAGCATGCCAAGAGCTCTTGGTGGGCATGGTTTCCCCTGCAGGTGCAGCAAAGTGGAATTCGTATTCTAGTCCTGAAATACTTTATCAGTGACTTAAATTACATACATGCATCTGGTATCGTGCTAGGTGCTGTGAGGGTGAGGAGGAGTTTGCAGTGTAATTAGAGAGGTGATAAACCCTTGTGTTAATTGAAAAGAAAATGCAAGGCAGGTTGAGGGTAAATGTCAGTGAGCTTAGAATAGCTGATCGAAGGAGTAGGTGGTGGGGCCTGTGATTGAATGTGGGAAAGCCACAGAATGTGCTGAGGTCCTCGTAGACTTGTGGAGTTTGCTATCTCTGGAGACCTGCTGTTCAGAAGGCTGTCGCAGTCTGATCTGGAGCCCAAAGGACTGCTGTGTGCTCCAGGTCTAGAGTGGGAATTAGCTGCTTTATTCACAATTTAGAAGCCATGGCAGTCTCAGAGTGCTTTCAGTGGTGCAGTGGGGTGTTTCAGATCACTGAAAGCTCCAAAAGGTTCACCATCAGGGCCCAGGAGGGGTGTGTAGTAGTCTGCTAGAAAACCAAGCTCAGGATGGAAGCTGAGGAAGCCCTGGTTCCCCAGGACAGGCAGGGAAGAAAAGCTTAAAAGCAGAGGTGAAAGATGGGCCAGAGGATCAGGGGGTACCACTAGGGGTGGGCTCTGATACCCAAACTGAAGAGAGTTTTAAGAGCAAAGAGAGCTGTGCATGGTGGGGCATACCTGTAATCTCAGCGCTCTGGAGGTTGAGGCAGGAGGATTGCTGCGAGTTTGAGGACAGCCTGGGCTACCTAGTGAGCTCAAGCCTAGTCTAAATTTTAGGGTGAGAGCCTAGTAAAAATACAAATCTAAGAGGCGTAGAGTCCTTACTGAGTATTCCAGTGTGATCAGAATGAGAACTGAGGTAGACTGCTGGACCCTGTGCTCTGGAGAAGAGTGGAGTCAGGTGGGCCGCAGGCAGAGGCCTGATGGCATAGCACTGATTGGAAGAAGGGGCAACTGGTAGGCAGGAGGGGCTGAGGAGTGGGGGGCCCCACCTTCGGGACTGCAGGGAGAAGACACAGAGGCCAAAGCTGGAGATAGGGCTTTTCTGTACACAAAGACTGAAGCCAGAGAAGCAAATTAGTTTGCCTCTCAGTGCCCCAGCCTCATCCCGGCAGAAGGTATTGAGTGCTTCCAAAAGTAAGCGGGAGCGTACAGCTCGCAGTCCCAGTTTGCAGTACTTGATGTCTAAGTCTATGTCTTTGCTATTCAAAGTGTGACAAGTGCTCACCATGCCCAGGTCACCTGGGCCCCACCGCAGAGCCCTGAGGTCACAATCTGCCTCCCGAGGGCTGGGATGTTACCAGATGCGAACCTTGCCTAGTGCATGGCTGTCTGTTCCACTCTAGTGACCCAGGTATGCAGTACAGAGGACCTGACGCACAGGGGACAGAAATGAGAAAGGCGTGAAGAAGACACATGACTTCCTTCTTGCTCCAGCGGTGTGAGGCCCCTGCTTGCCCTGGGCGACCTTGCCTCTCCATGAAGGGCACCGGGGCCACGCGCCTGTCCACCTGAGGCTGAGGGCAGCGTCCTCCTTCACCACAGAATCATGGGGCACTGTGAGCTCCAGGCAAGTTTCACTACATTTTAAATTGACAGCCATTTTCTTCAATAATAAAGCAGGTGCAAAGGGGGGGGGTGGTGGTGGAAAACCCTTTCAGGCACAAGTATAATTAAGCTGCAGAGATTAGTGTGATCTTTGCTGCCTCTCCAGAGCTCTCCAAGGGAAGATAACTTGTGCATAGAGATTTTCTCAGCTGTTTTGCTTCTAAAGTATTCAGTAACTGCCTACTCATGATGTTTTTAAATTCTGGCTACCAACTCTGAGCACTTGTTTTGAATGAGTACTCCCTGCCCTCAAGTTTCTGCCGGCCCCTCCTCCTGTGCCCCTAAAATAGCCGTAGCAGGCATCATGGCAGTGCCTTTCTCCTTTACCTTTACTTTCTGTTTGTTTGGGTTTGTAGTTGTAGCATCTTCAGCTATCTACACAGTGATCTGTGAGACTGTGAGATGAGTTTAGTCTCATTAACTTCCTAAAAACATGAAAAGATGTATCAAAGCGCATCGTACATCAGGGCAACCACTTTCAGCTGCAGACAAATATATGTATTCTGAGTTCCTTTACCATATTTTTCATGCTATGTATCATGGTTAAGAAATATGAGAGCCACAGATCTTTTTTTAGTAATTCTCCCTTTATTTAATCAATGGAAACATATGGAGAGTGTTTTGTTTTTTTTTTTTTCTCCCTAAGTTACCTATTCTGGAGCAAGTCCCCCCCCCCCCATTGAAACTATCTGCATCTCAAAGCATTCCCAGGACCCCAGGGGCATCAGCTGTGTTTAGGATCCTGTCTCCTGTGACTTGGACCCAGGAGAGGACTTCCTGTTGCAGTGTTCCCAGAGGGTGATGATCAAGCTTTGGGTGCCAGTTTTCTCTTTCTCATACCCAAGAGCCCAGTTGGTGAGCTCTGCTCATCAGAGAGCCGCACGCAGCCCACACTCCAGGGTGGCAGGCACCTTCCTAGCACCCTCCCCACTTCCCCCTGCCCCAAGCCCCGCCCCTTTAGCGCCCTGAGCCCGCATCTTTAGCTCCCACCTTCCCAGGATGTGGGCAGTCCTCTACAGGTTGGCCGGCGCGGTCCCCACTGGCAGCCTGTTAGAGAGTAGCCGCAGCTGCTCTTTGCTCCCAAGCTTCCTTTTCGGCAGCCAAGCAGCTCTCAAGTGGCTCTTGCTCGAGGGGGTTGCGCTTCCACCACACCTAGTGCTGTGCGCTGGGCCTGTTTTCCTCATTTTCTCACTGTGTAGTGAGGCCACTTGGCTGAGTGACCTGCTTCACAAAACCCTGGCTGTGTTGGCCAGTAGATGGGCATTTGCCTTCCCACAGCAAATCTTCTCATTTTGTGTTAGCATCAGTGAGCCATCATCAGGTTAGCCGCATTCTCAAAGTCGACAGAATCTGTCAGTGATGGGCAATTAATCAGATGTTGCTTGTATTGACTTGGTGTCCATAGTAATGACTACTGTGAATTACTGTCCAGAAGCACCCAGCTTTGGGGGTCACACATGCAGCCCCAAGAGCAGACCTCTCCCCGGGATTCTGAAACAAGAAAATATTTAAATATTAATAAGAGTGGGCATCAGCTGTTGGTTATTTCAGAATTCACTGTTGCCCCAATGAACCCTAAAGAACTCAGTCCCTCATCAGGAGAGATGTAGGGTCCCTTCGGCACCCCAGAAGCACATTGTTTTTGCCTGAGCAGCCAACAGAGGACATATGCAAGGCACTAAGGCACCCTAGAGGTAGGTGGAGAGTTCTCGGTCTCCCCGGGGTGCTAGCAGACCCCCACACACACCTTTCCTGGAGAGCAAAGGCACGGCCTGATTCCAGGCTCAGCCTGGTTACCTGTGCCCTTGATCTCAAGAAGGCTGAGGCTGAAGACACACTCAGGCTAGAAAATCCCTGAAAGAGCACAGAAGAGGGTATGTCTGGCACACACCCAAGCCCTGGCACCTCTGCACAGCTCACAGCAGAACTGTCATCGGGGAGAAAGCCCCGGGCAAGTGACTGGTGCACTTGTGAAAGGCTGTCCTTTGGTGAGCAGAGGGAGAGTGAGTGCAGGAAGGAGGGTGGCCTGGGACTCGTGGAAAAAAGCCACACGAGAAAGGAGCTCTGTGGCCACAGAAGCATGGTGTGGCTCAGGTGGATTTTATGTCACTCTTTTCTACTGCTCTTGTTTTTCCTGTAGCATTTTCTATAAGGTAGTGTGTTGTGACAGCACAAAGTAGTTCTTTTGTTCCTTGTACACTGAGGAAATTTCTTACTGGGCAACAGCTGCAGTAATAACATTTTATTTGGGCAATTTCCATGTTCTCTCAAATGGAGTATTATTTTAGCTAAATTGAAAATCTTGGATCTTAGGCTTTTAGAAGAGCATGTTGTCCAAACACAGCAATGCCCTGCTCCTGAGTGTCTTGCTCTTGACACATTCGTTACTGCAGGCAGAATCTCCTGCAGAAGGGGCTGGTGGTGTGTTTCTTTGCCTGCCTAAGGAGTCCCGGGCTTCAGCTTTGTCTTTGATCTAGCCTAGAATAGGACTTTATGTTCACTCCTTGGAGCTTAAACTCAGCTGTTTATTTGTAGCTCAACTCTGATCACTGTACCGAGCAGTGTTACCAGCAATATACACTTAAGATTAAGCATCTGTTAGTCAACTCAGGTTTTGCAAGGAGAACAGGGACAGAGTCTGGGGGGTGTTGGAAGTGTTGGCCAGCCCAGGTAAAGGGAGCAGCATCCCACTCGGGAAGACCAGGTGTGCAGCCACTTGTGCCTGGGAGGGTTGAGGGGCCAGCAAAGGGTTCAGCAGTGCGTGCAATTGTGGAGAAAAGTCACCGTGCAAACCACCTTTAGGTTTCTATACTTACTTTAAAGCCAGATGATTCACGTTCAACCCAGCTCCCTGAGCTCTCGGGGTTCTGTGTAGTAAAGGAATCTGCCCCCAGCTGCAAGTGTGAGGCACATGTAGGAGCCATGGGCTGGAGGCCTCTGTGTTGGCCCCTGAAGGTGGGGCGTGAGGCTGGGAGCCTGGGAAGGCACTGGGCTTGCAAGGGGCTGAGCAGGAATGGGAGAAGAGCAGGACTCCGGTGACTGTCCATCGGCTAGTCTGTCCTACAAGGAGGGGCTGTGCTAGCTAGGGGGTTGCAGAAGTCAGAAGGCCTGCTGTGAACCAGGGCCTGTCTGCAGGGACTGTCCTGTCTCCATGGGAACATAGGAGGGGCAGAACTAACCTAGGGTAAGGTGGAACTAAACTAAGGTACTAAGTCTGTGGCCTGACCCTGCCATCCAGCCCACCACCCCCAGAAATAACTCAAATCACTAATACTGTTGAATTATTTTTCTTCCACATAAAACATGCCAGATTTTCTTTAATGGTCTCTTGTATTTGTGGTAAATAGCGTATGTATAATGTCGAAAAATATCACAGTCTTCGGGTCAAGGCACACAGTCGTGCCAGCAGAGAGTGATACAGGGGCACTGTGGCTGCAGCAAGGCATAGGCTCTCACCTCGGGACACCTGGCGTGGACATGTGGGGCCAGTTCTGATGCGAGGCTAGGGCCAGATGTGTGGGAAGTGAAAATGGAGGCATAAAGATTTAATAGAGTTCTCGTAAAAGAAACAAGTGAAAGTGATAATAGTTGACTGTAATTGAGCACCATGTGCTGGACGCTGTTGGAGAGGTTTCGCATGTTTTGGTTTGTCCATGCCACAGCAGCCCAGTGAGTTATTTATTATCGGTGTCCCCGAGTTTTAGACTGGGACACTCAGCCTCTGAGAAGTCAGGTCGCTTCACCCAGGCCGCACAGCTGGCAAGTGGCAGAGTGCGGTAAACTGGCAAGGTGGTCAGAGATCGGAACCCTGGCACAGGCAGAGGACGCTGGCTGTCACCCTTCTGTGAGATTTTTGAGGGGAGACATAATACTGAGTCCATTTGTTAACTCTTCCTGGTGTGATGCCTTCTGACTTACAGAAAAGGTTTGATACACGTTAGATTGAATTAACATGTATGTATAATAAATGAAGGCACTTAATTTCTGGGCCACTGGTGATGTTCAGTGGTGGGAGAGAATTATAAGTCGTGTATCTCCACATGCTCCTCTATAGGGAAAAAGGAGCTAAAATTCAGTTGAGATTACAGGTGGATGCACGGTTGCTCTGTGATCATCGAAACGAAGCCTTTCTGCACGAGGGAGCGCTTCCTCCAGGGACGGTATTTTCTTCTGGGTACCTCCTGGTGCAAATGCAGTTGCTAATGAGCCCGTGTTCCTCGGGGAGGTCGGTTGAAAGATCATCGATGGAGATGGCGGGAGCTCTCTCTGTTGACATCCATTTAAGGTTATCGCTGACCCTGGGGGATTGCAGTAGCCTGGGATAATTAAAATCCATAGAACTGGCTCAGAACACAGATCAGCCAAGAGCTCCTAGAAGGGTGCTGTCCGGGAGGAACCCTCAGCTTAGCAAGAATTGCTTTCCTTGCACTTTCCCCTGCCCAGCTTTAAAGCGAAAGGTTGGTAAATGTCTTCATACCCTTCCCTGCAGCCGTGGTAAATGTCTTCATACCCTTCCCTGCAGCCGGCGCGTGCCGCTGCCTCGGCCTCGTGCTGTCACGCCCTGTGCTTCTCTGTATCCACTCTGGCACTTTTTCAGGAAGGTGCCTTCACTTATCACATGGGTCCTGCAGCCCCACAGAGGGACCGATGTTCCTTGAGGAGGCGTTCTTCTCAGGGACCAAGAGCTGGACAGTGATAGCGTCTGACCGCTGACACCCAAATCACCCCGTCCTGTAGTTTCGCTGCAGTGCTATGTAGACAGTTGTACTGTGTTGTTCAGGGGATAATGTGCATATTCAGCACACGTGTAGGTTTTTTTTTTTTTTTTTATGCTTTTCATTTGCAGCTGGTTGGCAGTGTGTCTGTGGAGCCAGTGGCTGCAGAGGGCTTACTATATTGGCTGGGACAGTGACTGCAGGGCTTCTACAGCCATGCCCTGATGTCTTCGGGGGCACAGCATCCCCAGCAGGGGGAAGCAGCCATAGTAAGAGGCAGGTGCCTCGGAGACCCCGTAGAGGGGCTTACCTGCCATCCCTGTAATTGCAACAAGTAACCATCGTGGATTTCTCCTTTAGCTTGCGCATAATCTGTCTCTTGCTGGCCGTCTTCCTCAAGCCTGTCCTCCTGGGCTGCTGCCACCTGAGCCCAGTGGCTGCCCGAGGCACCTCCCTCCCAAGCCTGTGCTTACCAGGAGGCCAGAACACAGCTCTAATAGAGACGTGCAGCTGATCTTCCAGCTGCTGTTGCTAAGCAGCTGGCTTTTGGTTGCCTGGAGATTATCGTGAAGTCGAGAATGTGGTGCTTGCGTGTGGATGTCATTGGGGCCAGGGATGTGCTCCGGCCCCCCAGCGTTGCCAAACCTCTCTTTACACAGCTCTGATGCGAGGTGAAGTCCTTATACCCGGAGGGGACACCCTATGTGTCTTAGTTGTCAGCAATAAGAAGTGCACAGAAGATCTGGCTTTGATCTCGGGTTTACAGGGCTCAATGATTCTTCAGGATGTAAGAGGGGAGAAAATACCACAGGTCTTCAGTGAAGCAGGATAAAGAAACAGAAATTGAGCCTTTGTGCTCGTGATGGAAGAGAGGAAAACGGTGCTCTTGAATTTCCTCTGAGTGACTGTTTATTTTTATGGGGAAAATAAGCAGAGGAGTGAGTGGACAGTGGGGCAGAAAAGTGCTGTAGGAGAGACTATGCTGGAATCTTCTGGAGGATGTGAGAGTGCAGATCCTGCTGCCTTGTCTGGAGGTGTGACAGCTTCCAGAGCTAGAGCTAGGATGATAAGTCTGCCTGCCATTGTTTGTGCCCCAGGCCATGCCTTGCAGAGGAGCCGGAGTCCAGCTCACTGGAGCTCAGAGTGGGGCCTGGGGTCGGAATTCTTCCTCCTGCAGCAAAGGTTCGCTGTGAGGGCAACAGGATGTATCCTGCTGGCCTAGCATTGTCATTTTATGGCCAGCCTTCAAGACAGAGGGACAGATATGCCAACCATGCATATTTGTCACCTGTACTGTGCGCCCAGCCCTGTTGTAGGTGGTGGGGTGGATGCAGAGGTAAAACCACGTTCCTGCACTCCCGGAGGAGCAGGGAGACCACTTGGGAAATAGCCCGCAAAAGTGTGTGATTCCGCAGTGACTTTCACAGCCCAGCCTGTGGCAAAGGAGAGCAGAGTGGGGAGTGATCCCCCCCAGGGCGCTGGGAGGCTCCTGGAGGGGTGGGCTGGGCTGCCCTGGCAGGCTGGGTTTCTGTAAGCTGAGGGAAGGAGAAAGGCAGTGTCAGCCGAGGGGAGTTCAGCAAACAGAATGAAGTGGTCTGAGGAGCTTGGAATGTGGTAGGAGTGTGGGGAGCTGCCCGCTCCTGGGTGTGACTGGCACTGGGGAGAGAGGCGGCTCCAGGGAGCCTGCAGAAGAAAGGTGTGAGTAAGTCCAGGCTTAAGTACCAGGCCACTGCCTTCTAGGCTCCTTTGGATACTTAGAGGGCAGGGAGGATGATGAGTACTCTGCCCACAATCTCCATTCCCAAATGGATCTAACCCAGCGAGCCACGTCCCCTCACTCACGTCCCCTGACGGCTTCCGTGTGTCATGTCAGGAGCTCTTCCTGGTGGGTGGGGAAGAGGCACTGGGATTGCCCTTCACTTTTGGCCTGATCCTTCAGCTGCTAAGCACTTTCCTCCTTGATCCTTACTCAAAGTAAAAACTACTTTTGTTTGGGACTATGTGGATGTCAGCTGCCAGGAGGAAGAAACGCTTCTGCCCCCCTCTTAGGCCGCCATTCCTGGAAAGATGAAGGACAGAAGGTGGAGGAGGTGTTAAGAAATCAGTGGCCATTAGAATGGATACAAGGAGACATTCTGCCCTCATGGAGGTATTCTGTGGGACCAGGATGGTGGGCAGGTTGGGTGTGGAGGCTCTGTGAGAGACTGAATCCAAGCTCTCTCGCTTCCTGCACTGGACTTCAAGATGCTTGGTTAATGCACTAAGGAAAATTGTAAGGCCCACCTCCTCCCTCTTCTGGTGTCGCAGTGCTAGGGGATGGACACACAGGAAGTATGCGTGGATGTGTGGCTGGTGGAGCAATCTCAGTAAATCCTAGCAAGGCCACAGCAGCCTGCGGTGCTCAGTGTCTTAGTTTACACTGGTGGTAGCCAAGAGTCGCCCAGAAATGAGCTCCCTGGAGAAATGAGACTGCGCACACAGTGTGGGTGGAGGTGTGCTGGGCTCTCAAGGCCAAGCCAGAGCTGTGCAGGGCTCAGGACCAGTGGAGATACGGACAGCTGTGTGCGCAGAGGATCCAGGGGTCAGCCCGAAGGGGCACCACAACCAGAGCCAGGCAGCCAGAGCTCCTGGGTAGACCTGGAGGGGGCCCCAAGAACACTGAAAAGGGGCCAGGGCCGAAGATGCCAGGAAGAGTGGGCTGGGTGTTTAAGGGTGAACCAGGGCAAGTTACTAAGGCCTTGGAGTAGAAAGGGAGATAGTTAGACCCCAAACTCAGGGAGCCAGGTCTTGGAAATTGTTCTCTAAGATGCCCGTTCTCTCATTTTTATCATCTATGATTTGCACTATCAGTTCCCCTTCCTTTCTTGGGGACTCCACTATGAGCCAGGAAACCACCTGGACGCTTACTTCCCTTGGCCTCTCTAAGCGTCCTGCGTTGTATCACCAGTTAGATCTGCAGGTGTGTGTTGTGCTCCGAGACCCACCCAGGCGCGCAGTGAAGCCGGGGAGGGCTCTGGAGCATGAGCTCAGGCCGCTCCCAGGTAGGCAAGGATGGTTTGGAGCCAGGCGTGTTCACCCTATGTCCTGTGGGTCGGGCAAACCTGTGTTACAATAAAAAAATCAAAAGTAAGCAAGTTTTGTTACTCCTGTCCATTAACTCTAATATACATTCATGTGCAGCACTCAGTGCACCTGACAAGCCAGGTGTGACCACCCCCTGGCTGCAGGCTTGTTGCACTGAAGTCTGAGTTGCTCTGCTGTGAGCTAGGAGTGTGGTGTCGGGAGAGAAAGCTGCTGTCAGTCAGTCACTGCGAGCTGAAGCCAGACAGACTTCCAGCAAGGCCTGGGATGTGGGCTAGGTCTGAAAGGCTTTGCAGGAGCAGACAGGAAGGGGCCCTGCGGCTGTGGGGTTCTGTGGGAAGCCAAGGATAATCTAGGTGGGAGAAATGGAGGGGGAGAATTCTTCCAGAATCCTGGAAACCTCAGTGCCATCATTTTCATGAGGTTTTTTTTTTTTTTTTTTTTTTTTTAATATAATAATGCATACTAATTGAACAAAATGATGGGTTTCTTTGTGACATTTGCATATCCGCATATAGTACCAGCAACTTTTGGTTGGGAGTTTCTAGAAGAATACTGTTCCAGTTTCTTGTACATCTCAGGAATCTGGAGACTTGTATCTCACAGACTTGTGCAGTATAAATAACTCAAAAATGTTGAGAAATGACAAGGTTGGCAGGCATGAATTTTCAGTCTGCTGCTCAGCTGCCGACTGCTGAGGCTTGCAGTGATGTGCATGGAAACTTGGCTGGCAGAACGTGAATTCTCTGTCCTCCAGGGCCCTGGTCAGGGCTGTAGGGATGGGAGTTCTGGTGGGTGGAGGAATCCTCCATCTGGGACTCTGGGCAATCACTGCACATAACGACTTTCTTCAAAGAAAGCACTATCACAGTACCTCATGGCAAGGGCGGGAGGAGCTGGCTGGTAAAATCAGTGATTTACGTGTGTGCCCACGTGCTGAGGGGCCGCAGTGGTGATAGGGGTAGCAGCGGTGATAGCAGGCGCTGTCGTGACCTTGACAGTGGCAGCAGTGGCAGCAGTCTGTGGTGGTGGCGGCAGGGGTGGTGGGAGCGGGGATGGTGATTGTGGTGGCATTGTGAGGACTGTGGTGCTGGTAGCATTAGCCGTCACGCAGATGGTGGCAGCTTCTGTGACAATGGTGGTGGCAGTGAGGGTGAGGAGGAGGAGGCTGTGTACTTATGGAGAGTTGGCAGGGGGCGTAGCTGTCTCATCCCGATACTCTTATTTAATCATAAAGTGAAACCATGGGGGATACCGCAGGTGTTATCTCCACTCAAAAGCTGGTGGCTGAAATTCAGAAAGATTTGTGAGCAAGTGCTTTTTCTTCCTTTCTTTTTACCCTCATGTTTTTTTGTCCTTGTTAAATGAGCAACCTGGATAGCCACAGCTGGGAATCTTCAGACAGACACACAGACACTCCAGGCTGGAGGCAGCAAATAGTATCTGTAGAAATAAAATTTGATCCTAGAAGTTCAGGCTGAAAAGTAGCTCACAGGATAGTGAAAGACGGAATGCATATAAATGTATGTGCTTGGGGGTGCTCTGAAGAGAAAGGAGATTAAGAGTTAACTGGTGAATTGCACATTTGCTTGGACTTCCCTGGAACTGAAGGCTATAGAAGGAAAGGGAACTTCTCCCTCACCGAGTCAGGCTCTGCGCTAAGTACTTCTATATATGCTGCCTAAATTAATACAACCTACTTGTGAAGCAGCACATTTTATACAGTTGAAAACTGTTGCAGGAGCAGAGTAATTATCTCCCTCAGGGTCACATAGAAAAGACACAGAGATCCAGGTCTGTCCAGCCGCTGAGCACCGTAACAGTCGCCAGCATGCTAGCTAATACCTGCTGCTCCATGTATGCACGGCCTGGCATGTGGGACTCAGCCCTGTGGCTCCAGCCCGAGGGTGCTGGAGAGGGGGGTTCATTGCCAGAGCTTCTGACCAGCAGCAGGTCAGGTCTCGCCTGGAGAGCTGGTTCTCACTCTAGCGATGCATTTGAATGTTAGCCATCTCCTTGAATAGGTGGGCCCAGAAATGCAAACTGGTGATGTATACTGAAGACAAACACAGCTTTTGATTTCATTTACTCTGAGAGGACTTTGCCATAGTGACTTCTGATGGTCCTGGAGCCATCTGTGGCTTCAGGAAGGTGCCTGTCTCTCAGTGCCAGCCTCTCACATAACCTTCACGGGCTAAGAGGCTGCAGAGGGGGTCCTGGGTGGTGCTGGTGGTCCCCATGTCTGGATACTTGCCTTCTGATGAACCCAGGGCCTGGGGACAGGTTTTTGGCTTCAGCGTATTCTCTGGGCTATAAGGTAGTACCCCTAGCACTAAATTCCTTGACTACTTTTTTAGTCACTGGTTTTGTAAGCAACTCATGCAGCAGCGCGGCCCCTGGAGGAGTTGGTCCAGCGGCAGTGACCTCTACAACTTTGACTCGGGGCTTTGTGATCATGGGTGCAGTTCAGATTTATAACAGCCGTGCTTTACACTCGAATATAACATTATACTTTTCTTGACGCATTCCTTGTCTCATTTTCGTCCTCTCTCACCCTGTATAGAGAAGTGATGGTAGATATTTTTAGCACAAGGCTGCAGATGCTGAGAGAGGGGAAGTACTCTTCTTAGAAGGGTGAAAGCTGATGATGGAGAGGGGCTGGGGCAAAGTGTCCTCCTCCATGTTTGTTCTTGCTTCTCACCACCAAAACAGATGCCCTCCCTTTTTTTCCTAGAAAGGCCGGTAGCTCCTGCATAGACTGTGCGCACATCCAGAATGAGATGATTCTGCAGCCAGCAGTGCTGCAGCCGACAGCTCCTGGAGCTGTGTACTCAGGGCTGGCCACCTCTGGAAGCTGGGGCCTCTACTGTCAGCACTACCGTGTGAGCTGCGCTTCTGTGCTTGTGCGCTGACGGTAGGCAGAGTAGCCTTACCACATGCGGTGGTTTGATTTGGAATTGTGCATTCTCTCTGCTTTCCCCTTTTAGAAGGGATGGATTTAGCCCTGGCACACCAGATACAATCCCTCACTTCATCCTGAGAGCTCTTTTTGTCCACCTCTCCTCGGGCAGGCTATTTAGAGACGTGCCATGGTCTGCTCGTCATCCTACCACGCGGGTCAGTCCACCAGTGAAAGGAAAGGCCCCCAGCCAGTGGATTGGGCAGATGAGCCTTATGTAAAATGTGCTAAAAATACACAGCTAATTGGGATGGAAAGGCGGAAAATGAGTTGTGCTGTAGTCTTAGTTTGAGCGAGGAGCAGTTTCTCCCAGCAAAGATGCCCGTGTATAAATACTGTTACTCTTGTGCACACTTTCCACTTTGTAGCTCCTAAGCCATGGGCAGTTTCCACTCACCCTGCTTGCCACCCTCACCCCCACACCCCCATGAGACCGAGTGTGGGCAGCAGAAACCAGGGAGCATCAAAGCAAAGATGAGAAGGATGCCGCCTCTTCAGGGCAGAAGGAGGCCGAGTCTCGGTGGGTGGGCAGGTGTTAACATGTTAAATGAGGTTTTCACCCTGACTTCTAAAGCCAAACACCTAGAAAACTCAAATTATCGAAGGGTTTTTTCTACCTGGAAATGGGTCACCATTAGGGTTTTTTTCTAAGATTGCAGGGGACACTGTTTTCTTCTAGTTCTGTCCCCATCTGTCCCCTGCCCTAGACCTTATTCTAGTTGTGTCCTCCTCTTGCACCTGTCATCTCTGTCTCCTGGCTCTCTACCTTCTCCCACAATGCTCTGCCCTCCTCCATTGTGCCCTGATGGGTAATCTGCATGTAGTGGCTGCAGTTTCTATTGACTCAGAGCACCTTGAAGGCAGCACCTCAGGAACCCTTGTTTCCAGGATATCCAAGGATACAGTGTCCGGTCCAAGGTGGCACCAAACACCAGCTTGTTGAATAGCTGAATATTCTGTCAATCAATGAATAGACAAACCAAGGGCTCAGTGTTAATGTTTCTGAAAAATAGTGTAAGAAGTGAGCCCGATTTTTATTCAAGTCTGACACTGGCAGATAGATGACACGTCCCTCTGGCTTATCAGTCACCTCGCTACTGTGCTGTGTGACATAACACCTTGCAAGTGAGGACATAGGACTCTAAAGATAGCAGCACTAGATGTCATGGAATGAATTAGAAGAAGGTTAACTTGGATGTTTAAAGAGGCATATGGATTACATAATCCTAGGTTGGTAAAAGATTTGGAAGTGACCTGGTACTATTTATGACTTACAAATGAAATGGAAGCCCAGGGTCTTTAAAAAATGTGACCAAAATTCCATGTTAGTTAGTGACTGGTCCAGAACAGGGCCTGGTAGCTCATGTTGGATGCTCAGTGAATCTTACAGATGTAGGGCCTGAATCCAGAACGCAGGCCTGCCTGGACTCCACCGTGCCTTGCACCAGTAAGAAGAGAATCCATTGGTCTGAGAGGCAGGCAGCCCTTCTGCACCTGGGAACCTCTGAGGAAGGCTTTGGCCACCCACCTGCCCATCTGCATGGTTGTGCTGAGTGGGCTTGGCAGGGGCAGTGACTTTTAATGAACTCTGTAGCCTCGTGGTGAGGACACCACTGTCACTTGGAAGGTTTGTGGCTCCTGGCATCTATGTGTTGCACCCGCCGTTTAGTTGGTTTTATTAGACCCACAAATTTGTGGCTGCAAAAGAGATTCCAGGTGACGACCAGAAATGTTGGATGGTCAGTCCCCTTCCTGGGAGCTGACTGCAGGAAGATTGAAGGCGCCAATGCGGAAGAGGTGCCCAGACGGTCCCCCGCCCTTACTCCGGGATTCAGGCAGGCAGCTCACCATTCTTGCCCAGGTTCTGTGGTGTGCATAATTGTGTCCTTCCTCCTGTTTGTCCCAGTTATACTTCGTGGCACTTACTTTATCCTCACACCCTCAGCCTTAAGAGGTCACCACTGTTCCCATTGTAAGGTCACAAGCAGAGGCTAGGAACATTCTACAACTTGCATGGGATTGGGTATGCTGTAAGACGGAGCTCTTGGTTTCAGGCACTTGGCTCCTGGATTGATTTTTTTTAAAACCTGGAGATAGGTGTCTTACTTGTTGCCTAGACTTACCTTAATCTTCTGCCTCAGCTGCCGGAGTGGCGGGGACTGTAGCATTGTGCCCTGTGTGTTGGACTAGATTGATACGTTCCTGCATTCATTGGTAACACATTTAATTTATCATATCGCTACCATGTGGTTCTAGTGTTACAGTATGTTGCTGTTAAACAAATGGCTTTGGTAGCTCTGAGATACCTGCTCTGTGCTAGGAGCTGTGATTTATTCTAGAGAAAACACCTAGAATTCCTGCCCTCGGGGAGCTTCTGGTGGGCGTGAATGCACATCAGATGTTCTAAACAGGCCCTGCACAGATGCCAGGATAACTGGGCTGGGACTAAACAGGCTAAGGACACCATGTGCTGGCCCTACCTCCCTGACCTAAATTTTACCCTTCTTAGACAGCTCCTGGAGGGTGACTTACACACGCAGTGCTTGGCTTCACCATAGCTCCATTATGGCCGCGTTTCTTTGTCCCAAGTATTCTGTAATTGACTTTGTCATTGTATGCAGTGCCACAGAGGACCAGCTCTGTCCACTTTGGTATTCAGGTAGCGCAGACACCGAACACAGAGCTCCTAAGGGTACAGCCTGGTGAATTTTCACTAATCCACGTGAGGACGCGGAACCTAGCAGCGTCCTGATGCTCCCTGCCACTGCCCGCCCCGCCTCGCAGTCCCAGTGTCCAAGAACAGGGAGAACTACCGCGCCATAGTGTGTTTCTCTTCTCTCAGGCAGAACTCTCCCACTGTATGCGTAGAGCACAATGTGCTCTGGACATCGCTGTCTAAATAACTGAATCCCTCTCTCTCTGTTCTCCCCACCTCCCATTGCATTTGGTTTACATATCATCCTTTGACTTCATTTTGACTTTAATTTCATTTGCACAATGATTTTTTTTTCTTTCTTTTGTACCAGGAATCAAACTCCTGGTGTCACGCTTGCCAGGCAGCTGCTGGGTCCCTGAGCTGTATCCTCCATCTAATTTAGTTTCTTGACAGCTTTGTGTTGCGTTTCTCTTGAGCACTCTTTATATGTGCATGGCTATCTGGATCTCTTCTTTTAGAAGTGCTTGCTCAAGTCTTTCTTCCATTTTTCCATTTAGTTACTGGATTTTTTTTCTTACTGATTTGTAGGAAGCCCTTTTGGATTCTGGGTACAAGTTTTTCTTAAATAAATGAATTGTAAGTGCAGCCAGTCGGTGCCTTGTCTTTTCCTTCTTTTTTAAAAATTTTTTTTCATGTTTTTATGTACTTGGTACAGGGTCTCACTATGAACTTGGACTCGTAGTGTTCCTCCTGTTTTCCCCAACTTTGAGATTACAGGTGTGCGCCGCCACTCCTGGACGCAGTGGTGGGCTCGGTGTGCCTGGGGTAGGGCCAGTGTGGCATGTGGTGCCGGGCCAGTCCCATCCCTTTCCCCCTTCTTTAGAAACACACTGTTTGATGAGAACAGTTTCCCAAGCTGCTGTCCACTTGACCACCTTTTTCTTTATGGCTTACACTTTTTGTGTTCTACTGAAGAAAATGCGGCCTACCTGAAGTCATTAGCACATTCACTCAGATTTCTTCCCAAGGCATTATTATTTTACCTCTCACCTGGTTGGCTGCTTGTTTTTATTTGGCGGAACTGGGGATTGAACTCAGACCCTTGTGCTTGCCCGGGAGGCACTTATTCTACTGAGCCATCTGCCCAGCCCTGGTTGGCTGCTTTTTGACTGAGAATAGTTTATTTTACCCCAGGGTAGCTCGGCTCTTTACAGCATAAGAGGATTTGGGCTGCACCGTGGGAAGCTGTGTTAACTGTGGCCGGTGGTACCCAGGTCAGGGCAATGCGAAGCAGACCCTGGCTCGGGCGCTCTGTGCTTCAGGTGTCAGGTTTGCATAATCATGTCAGAGCTGCATGTAAGCTATAGCTAGCGGATTTGGCTCTCCTGTACAGACTGAGCCTATGGCTTTTCAGACATCTCCATCAAGATTTAGGAGATATTTTCCTAGCCAGTGTCTTCTCTAACTTGCTAAATTCACGCTGAGTCCCATGCGCTGGACATATGCTTGAGGCACCCTGCGAGGCGCTTGGGCTACAGCAGAACAGCCTGCACGCCACTCTCGCTGGGGAACTCTGTCCTATTTTAATTTTATATTTATCAAAAGCCACTCATGCCGATTCTTATATAATTACATTAAATTTTTAAAATGTATTCAGTACAGATCAGACTCGTAGTGATTCTCCTGTTTTCAGCCTCCTTAGAGCTGGGATTACAGGTGCACGTCACCATACCCAGTGTCAATCGCCATCTCCGCACACCCCAAGGATAGGGCCAGCACAACTTGTAGTGCTGGGGATCAAACCTGGTCCCTGTGCTCTGTCTAAGCAGGCGCTTTAGTCTGCTAAGCTATCTGGCCGGCCCAATTATATTAATTTTGATTAAGCCTTACTGCATAAAATGTGAATGAAAAGAAAATGTTTCTATGAAATCCAAGTTGACTATAGGGGGGAAGCCAAAGATAAATCTCTGATAACATTTCTGTTGGATTATGGGTGAGAAAAAAAAACAATACAGTTCTGGAAATGTGGATGATAAAGTGCTACAAAAAGTTTCTGAATTGAGATTTATTCATTAGTGTTGTTTTGCTCTGCTTAGAAAGACAATGACAGTGGAAATCATAGATAATTCATTATGCACAGACACGGTGAAGAATGGGGACCACGTCTTCAGGACATTGGTATTCAGTTACTGGCAAATGAGTGTACATATGTGTCTATTTTCAGATAAGTGTTATAAGTTTGAATGGATATTGCCAGGTAAAATATACAAAGTACATATGTCTTATTTTTTTAGTGATTCTTTGCTTTAATTTTTCATTAACCAAACATCGTTCTGTTCACTCCAAGTAGGGTTTGCAAAGGAGAAGAAGCTGCCCCTTAAGCTGAGAACTTCTTTTGAAGTACTGTTTCATGTAAAAACCAACCAAAAAGCTAATGCTTCAGAATCTGCACTCTGCTTCATATTTATAATGACGAGTTTCCTTCCCAGATCTTAGCTGAGTTCTGTGGTCAGAGTCGCAGCGTAAGCGGCCACTGAATGAAGCTGCTGTGTGCATTTGCACGGAGATGCCCTAGGCCCTTGAAGATGGGCCCGCCCTGTCAGGGCCGCGTGGGGCCTGACCCTCCGGGGTGGCCCCTGATCGGTCCCTCTGGGTCCTGCATGTGCTGGTGAGGACACAGCTGGCGGGTCTGGGGGCAGCCCAGCTCGGTGCTGGTGAGAGCCAGCCGCTGCCCTGTCCACCCTCGACAGGTAGGATGGGGCCAACACGGCTTTGTCATTCCTGCGCAGGACATGGTGGTGACCCAGCGAAGAACAGCCCGTTGCTGTGCACCCCTGCCTGCTGCCCACTGCCAGGCACAGGCCTGCTGGCCAGCTGTTCACGTGCCCCTGTGGTGTCCGCGGAGGAGGGCTTTCTGTTTGACCTTCCTCCCTGCCCCTTGACATAACTTGGGAGCCTGTGTCTCGGGCGTTGCAAGAAAAGTGCAGAGGAAGCGAAGGACAGTGGCCGGCAACTACACGGTTTTGAAATCCCCAAGGACAGTCTTTCCTGGACCCTGTCTGGTGGCTGAGGGCTAAGGAAGAACGCACACAGTCAGCCGCTGTCCTCACTGCCCTTCTCCAACAAAGAAGCCAGAGGAAGGCTGGCCGGAGGTGCTCCCCATGCGCCCCCGTGTGGCCAGGCTGGGTGGGCCCGGGAAGGGAGGCCTCAAGCAGCCCCAGAATCTGCCTCCTTGGGGCCCAGTATTTTATTTTTTGTCATAATTTCTTGACAGGTCAGCATCGTGAGGCTGTGTTTCACTTGCGTTTTAAAAGCCTAATATTGGGGGTCCCATTGATTTTCCTCTGGTGTAGGGAATACCTGGACCGTGTCCTCCCCACAGCTTCTTACGGGCCCTCATTCTTGTTAAATGGGGCAAAGACAGAAGCCTGTCCCTCTTACAATTTCTGACCGACCAACAGGCATTTACCAAGCCCCTCCCAAGGCAGCAGTGTGGGCATTTCGGCCTCAGCAAACGCTTCACAGTGAAAACTCCAACGTCAGAGGCAGACTGGATTAGCAAGTGCAAAGCACAGCTGTCTGCTGCCTACAGGAGACATGCCCCGTCCAAAGGGAGGCTACAGTCTGCACAAGAGAGGATGAGAACAGTACTGCATCTGATCCGAGGCCAAACACAAGAGGACCTCAAGACCCCGTACACGTCAAGGCGAAGCTGATCATTAGAGACAGAAATGATACGTGCATATTGGTGAAAAGAACAATTCCACAGGAGGAGGTAGCAACTACAAATGCCTGTGACGTCAGCACACCCAGCTTCATTGAGCAAAAACTCCTGGACTTAAAAGGGACAGATAGACACAATGAAACCATAGCAGGGGACTTCAGTACCCATTTTGTATAATTAGGTCCATCAGACAAAACAAACAAAGTCAACAAAGAAATATCAGTTAAACCACGAAATGGACTCAACAAATACTTTACAGAGTGTTTCATCCTACTCTTTTTTTTTTTTTTTTTTTTCCCAGAACTGGGGCTTGAACTCAGACCCTTGCACTTGCCAGGGAAGTGCTTATTCCCCTGAGCCATCTCCCCAGCCCTCATCCTACAACAGAATATACATTTTTCTCAACAGTCCATGAAGCTTTTTTCCAAAATAAAACATATCTTTGGCCATAAAGCATGCTTAGATAAATATAGAAGAGTTGAAATAATGCCTTGCATATTACTGGGTAATAACAATGAAGCCAGAAATCCCGAGCAACAAAAGGCACAGAAACTACAGAAACAGTTGGAGATTAAATAATGCATTGCTGAATAATCAGTGGATCACAGAAGAAATTAGAAAAGGGGTAGAAAAGTTCCAAGAATCAAATAGCAATGGAAGAAAGACATACCAACACCTATGGGGTACAATGAAAGCAGTTCTAAGAGGGAAGTTTATAGCTGTAAATGCACATATTAAAAAATAATAGAGTAATTCTAAATAACCTAAGAATGTTCCTCAGGACCAGTGCACTCTGAAACTGACAGAAGAAAAGGGATTGGAAAGATCAGAGCATAAATGGATGAAATGAGGCTAAACACAAGCAAAGGCCAGTGAATCGGAACCGGTGCTTTGAAAGACTGGGATATGGGGTCTTGGGGAGGCGTGAGGGATGGGAGGACGGAGGGGAAGATAGGCACATGTGTGTACGTGCCAGCTTCCTGTGATGGGTGTGTTCCTGTGTATCACAGGCACGCACAATTAAAACTTGAGGGAAAAAAAGAGAAATATTTTTCCTTGTTTACAGTTTTACCATTGTATTTTTAAGAAGCTACCTGTTTTCATGTTGTTATAGGAAATGCTATTGGTGCCACAACCATAGCTCTGTCTTTTGGACTGTCATGGGGGGTCACTAGCACAGTCTGTGGCCCCCTAGTTCTCTGAGGGTGACCCAAGCCACAGTGTTATGGAGGTGCGGGCCCAAACCTGATGGGAAAAAAAAAAAAAGTACACACACACACACACACACACACACACACACACTTAATAGCAGCTACCACAACCGAGTATCTACCTACTGTGTGTGTGGTACTTTATAATAACTTTACAACTGTCACATCTACTCTGGAAGGTAGTTTGTGTGAGGAAACAGGCAGGACAAGTGACCACGGAGTCCTGGAAGCAGAACCCAGGTCTTACTAAAGCCAAAGTCTTTATTCTGGAGAAGACTGGATTACACTGTGATGCAGAGCATGGTGGAGGGGGTGCTATTTGGTCCCCTGGGAGGTTGTAAGAGTGCAGAGGCCACAGCCTGACTGCAGGGCTTTTATCTGGCAATCCCGTGCCCCTTATGGGTTTTAGAGTACTGGGGTGACTGCTTTGTTCAGCCCCAAAGAAAGGGCCTGGCTGATACTAAAAAGGGCGCTGCTCACGAGGATTGAGAACACGGGAGGAACCCAAACTGTCCTAGGTGAGCCAGGCTACGTACTCCCCACCGGCTCTGCAGGTTTCCATGAGAGATTCTGGGGCCCTCTGTGCATCTCAGGGATCACCCCACTACTCTCAGCACTAGCAAATTACAGAGTTAGTAGCTATTTCTTCCCTTTCTCTGGCTGCCCATTTGCATCTGTCCCTAGTCTGTGGGTCTCTTCTCTTTTGCCTATCTCTCACCCTTTCCTGGCTATTGACTATCAACTCGCATCACTCTTTCACCAAACTTGCAGAGCAAACTAATCCAACGTACAAATTCGCTTATACTGGAGACACCCTGAGGATGGCGGCTGGGTCCTCTCCCCCAGGGGCACCCGCATGGTAACTCACAGCACATGCTGTGTTCCCTGCCCTTGTGCAGTTTTGTGGCTGAGTCAGCGGTCAGGAATCTGGTGCAGTAGGCTGGGCCTATGCTGGCTCTGACCTCATCCAACCCCAGTGCCCTGGCGAAGCCCAGCCCAGGGTGCCCTGCCAGGGTGGAGGAGGCGGGACTGTGACTCTCCTTGTTGTCTTTTCTCTGGGAAAATGTAAACACGAACACAAGCCACCGGGAAGACGCCTGTGCCTCACCCACTAGAGTCTCACTCTCAGGGTCACCGGGAGGCTTTCTGGACTTAATGGACAGAGCTGTGTTTGGGGAAAAGACATCTGATCGGAGTGTGAAATGTTACGAGGATCTCCAGGGTCGGGCCTGGCAGCTCCGCAGCCGTGACAGCCAAGAGAGCAGCTGCTACGCAGCCAGCCCCCCCACTTCCTCTGGGATCCACTTCATCCTCCGGAAGTCCACTTGTCAAGTGGCGGGAACTTGCGAGTGACCCTGCTTCCATCTGCTGCTTTTTTCCTATTTTGTACGTCTTTCTGGAGAGCGCCATCTGGGTGCCTCTCTGTGACTAGGTTTCCAAGATTTTTTTCAGACACATTTTTAAGGCCATGTCATTAAGAGCAATGCAATGAATTCTTAACATGGGTTGTCCCTGAGTGACTTCAGTGGCAGCTAGTGCATGCACTTTTGAGGCGTGCCTGCTGTTCACCGCTGTGGGAGACTGCTGTCAGTTCTGACACAAGGCTGTAACCTGCCCCTTCACTTTGCTGGGCTGGCAGTGAACATTCAGAAAACACAGAAACACTCCGGGCCTCGTTGTCACCTTGCTTATCTGAGTTGATGTTTTCGGTCCATGTCAGCATCTTGCCATCTCCTCCTTTGCCACTCCTTTTCTGGGTCCTAGAAGTTGGCATCTGTAGTGCAGACGGTGGGCTTCTCTCTGTGGAGAAAGAGGTACAGACCTTGCTCCAGCTCATCCCCTGATAATTGCTTCAGCAACATAGCATCGTCCTTGTGGCAGGACAAGGGTCTTTAATTGCCCCCAAGTTTCCTCGATATTCTGGATTAATTCAAAATGTTTACCTTGCGTGGTCATTTTGACTTGCATGGAGCCAGATCCAGAGAATAAGGTGGGTGAAAACAGACCATGAAGTCCTGACTTCCCATTGGTGAGACTCAGCGGCAGCATATGCCGTGCTTTTGGTCCCCCCTTGTATGTGTATCTAGGCGTCTGGTAATTGACCAGATTAGAGGCACTGTGACTTAAAGGGAGTAGCCTACAAAATGGAATTGGAATCCAGCTCAGGGTAGGCAAGCAGAGCTCTGGGATGGAGGAAACAACAGATCTTCCACCCATATCCATTTTCTCACTGAAGAAACAAGAAGTGACTTGGCTTTCATACTTAATGTATGGGTTGTCAGGAGTACATGTTTATAATTTATAAGAAGAGACATATGAAAGTTTTTGCTGATACTTTAAATAAAATATAGTTAGAGACTTCTGGCTTAGGGAATCCAAGTAGGACTAAACAAGTGGCAAAAGCAGAGAGTGTGTCAGCTGGAGATGTGTGCACGTGCCCTGCAGAGTATCTTTGTGCATTCTGTGCACTTACACACTCTGGTTTCAGTCACATCCTGGCACTTACACACACCCCACATGCACATACCGCATCACACATACTTTACATTCTCTCTCTCTGTCTTTCCCTCTCTCTCTCTCTCTCAAAATATCCACCTTTAGGGCCAGTGAGATAGCTCAGCAAACTACAGCGCCTGCTTAGGCAAGCTTAAGCAAGTGCAGGGACCATGGTTCGATCCCAGGACCACATGCTGCTCCAGCCCCGCCCCCAGGGTACACTGAGCTGGCCAGGGTCCAGGCGTAGTGGCCCATGCCTGTAATCCCAGCACTGGGCAGGCTGAAAACAGGAGGATCACTATGATCCAAGCTGCTTAGTGAAACCCCATATCAAATACATTAAGACAAACAAATGAAAACTTGACAGACACTTGCTCCCAACTGAACGGATGATTTCTGATTTAATCAAAAGGGGATCCACTTGCTCCAGGGCCCAGAGGTGATATGGTAGTGCGGTTAGCCTCACCCTGAGGCAGTACTCGCCAGTGCACTCGGCCTTGGGCAGCCAGCACCCAACCTGTGCACAGTGGCTGGGCCTCAGTGCCAAGGCCTTTCCATACAGCCAACCAGCCCTGATGGGAACCACCAGGATTCTCTTCTGCCAGGATGGGTGCTCTGAGAGCAGGTGAGAGGCAAAGCCATGGTCTTCTGCTTGGAAACCTACTGCATGAGTTGGGAGATAGTGCAGACCTGTGGCTTAGCACGGGGCGGGGGGGGGGGTGTTTGAAGTGTTGGACTCAGCAGTTCAGAGGAAAGAAGAGGGGCACAGGAAGGGGCTGTGGGAGGCCTTGAGACAGACACTGTGCCCTTGCTGATCCTGGGAGGGATGGAGAATTGAATTAGAGTGATGGGAAGGATTAGCCAGCAAGTTCCATCTGTTGAGGGACTGAAGATCCACTGATCCGAAGTCACTTATCCTGACTTGGTGCATTGACCTTCAGGCAATTCAGGAAGGTACTAAGGAGCCAGGGAATGGCTCCAAGTAATTGAAAGTTATTGACTAGGCAACCTAGAAGGTGTACTTGGGCCCTGGGGTTTTATGATGTGACAGCTTTTCCTGGCAGGTGAAAGATTCACTGATTCTGGGGAGAATTGTCAATAGTCTTTTCTACTCTGATTAAAACAGGAGAGCCAGGCATGAGCCTGCTGCAGGTGGCTGAAGTTTTGTCAGAGTGAGCTCCATCTTTCCCACGATTTTTCCGTGTGACTTCTAGAAAGCGGGGCTACTTGCTGGGCTGAGCCTGTTACCTCCTCCTGGCGTGAGCTCTGACATGTGGGCACGCTTCCTTAGAGAGATGTACCAAGTCCAGACAGTAAAAGCGAATCTGTTGGCTTTCCGTGCTCATCAGAATGATTCCTAAAGCGTGTTGATTCTGGTTCAGCCTGTGCAGTGTTGGTAGAATGAGTCACTGTGTTACTCAAAAAATACCTCTCTGACATTTGTGGTCAAAGATAGTGTTCTTCCGGATGCACACAGTAAGAGGCTCCAAAAAGTGGACAGATGGGCTAAGATTCATGATTTCTAAATTGTGAAAGTGAGAAAAAAATAAGGTACAAGCAACAGGCTCCCCTTCCCAGATCCACTTGACGATATCAGTGAGGAAGATCTCTTGTCCATCTCATTATAATCAGTGTTGATTATTACATGTGACAGGTCACCTTCGAGAGGCAACCAGCCAGGCAGAAGGTCTTCTCTCAACCTGGGCTGGCCGGGGACATGTCCTCTACTTAATAATAGTGCACGGGGTCCCATGCACTGTTAATAGATGATGGGGTTCCCCCAGGAAGGACTAGAACCTGTTCTAGTACAAGCTCCCTTCTTTCCTGCACTTTGCTATGGCAGTGTAGTCTATTTTTTGATTCTGCAGTTAACACTTGGGAAAATCACTTTCTGCAATTCCGTTTTTTCAATAAAATACATTATGTGTTATGGTACATTATGTAATTAAATAAATGTATGTGTATAAAACTTTTCAGTGAAATTCATTTTTAAACATCATTTAAGGAATAAAAGCCATATATTTTTATAGTGATACATTTAACAGTATTCGAGAGTGCTTGAAATATAAAAATAAAAGTCACCTGCCTCCGTAGCTCTTACCCCTGGGCTCTAGAAGGCAGATCCTGCTGTCATCCTGCTTTGAACTGTGCTACCTAAGTCAAGGTGGCCAGTGTCGTCTATCTCAGATGATGCTTCACCATCAGTGGTGTTTTGTAACTCATTAGAGCATTTCAGTCAAAGAGAATGGCTATGTCTTGGGCTAGGGCTCTGCAGGAAAGATCAGGGCAGCGTTCAGAGCTCGTGTCTGGTAATTTTCTACTTTAGAGCATTGTAGGAGGTAAATTCCTTTGTTAAAAGATACAATTAAATATACACTAAGCCAGACTTACATTTATTCCTCCATTAAAAATGATTTTGCTCCTCCCATGTATGGAGCCTGTACCCAGCCTATGAGGATTATAAAGGACCTGTGTCTCAGCCTGGAAGTGGAGGCCCATGCAGGTGCTGTCCTCGGGGCGTGCGAGGTGGGTTTCTAACTGGTGGTCAGCTTCTTATGCCCAGCTGAATTAAACTAACATGGTGCTGGGTGCGGGAGGCCCACCTGAGGGCTGTTGTCAGCAGCATAAAGGCAGAACTGGAGAAGCTGTAGGAAGCTGCTAGTTCCCTCGGGCTGTTCTGCTGGCGGGCCTTGTGTCGCTGGCTGGCTTTCCCGATGAACTCTGGGGGAGCCCTGGTCTTCACCTTGAGCATTACTTCCTGGTTCCAGAGAGGAAGGTGGTGTGCTACTCAGCTTCATGGAGAAGCTTGTCGCATTGGCTTTCCTGATGGGAACTCGGCTTTTGTCATTGCTGGAGGAGCTTGGGACCTCACTGTTGCTGAGGATGGCTGTGGTACTTTTGGGGAGCTCTGGTGCTTACCTTGAGCCTTGCCTCCTGGCTCTCATCCTGCTGGCACAGACTTCCTAGCTTCTACCACTGACCTTTGGGCCTTCCCAGCCCGGATCCATGAAGCAGGACTGCATGAAGCTGTTGTGGACTCTAGGCCTCCAGTGGACTTGTGGGAGGATTGTTGTTATGAGCTCTAGGTTTTCAGCTGGACTCATGCAGGGTATTAGGATCCAGGTCCCCAGTTGGAGTCTTGAGTATTTAGTGTGTGGATAGATTTTCTGTACTTGTTGTATATGATTCTTGCATTATTCATTATAAAATACTATTATAAAATATTACCTCTATTATATTGTTCCCCTTGCAAAACCCAAAACCATGGCAGTCTGTGAGCCAAAAGGGGGTGCATGTGTGCAGCCCGAGGGCTTCGGCAGGAGCTCCCAGACCCGGGACCTGAGGAAGCCCTTGGAGGAGGCAGCAGCTGAGATTCATTGGAGTTTGGATGCAGGATGAAGACTGGGTATTCTACAGAGGATTGAAACTGTTGAGATTAGAACATCAGAATTTCTTCTACTCAGACTCTTTTTATTTTTCCTTAAATGTTTTACAAGTATAACTGTTTCAGATGCCTTCAAACAGGGCACAGGATATAAGTTCTTAGCAGAGGCCAAGATACTAAAAAAAAAGTTACCAAGTGATGCTGACGGTCAACGGAACCTCTTCTCTTGCTTGTCCTCTTATGGGGGAGCCCCAAGTTTGCAGAGAGAACCAGACAGCTGCCCTGCAGGCTGTGTCTGTGTTAAGTAAACAAAAGAGAATTCAGAGTCACAATGCAGTGAAACGCCCTGGCTAGAAAATCAACACAGGATTAAGCCTGGGCCAGAAGACACAAGGACGTGCTCCACCCTTTCAGTGTTTTCGAGTTTGTGCATTGAGGTGCTGAGCAGTGTTGTAGTGTGTCCAAAGACAGAAAGCCAGCTGGTGGCTGAGTTGGCTGGGGAAGGAATCAGGAGGTTCTGTGCTGAGGCTCTGGCACCGATGCTGGACGCCGCTGCATGCACCTTGGATGCCAGGAGTCCTTGGCCCCCAAAGCCTCTTGGGACCACATCACTCACTGAGCACTCAACTGCACTCTCTGTTCTGCTTCTCTACCGAAGCTCCATGCTGCACTGGGGCTTTTTGATGTCCCTTTCATTTTGTGCGTGTTTCTGGGCCTGTAGGGAAGGAGTCTACAGCGTATGTTTCTGACCTGTGCTCCTGTTACCAGGTGCATCAAAGCAGGTGGATTAGAGGGTGGTACACTACTTTATATGGCTACCGGCACTCATTGATCTGTAGGTGTAAGACCCATACATCCCACTTTATGAAAATTAATCTTTGTCTAAACAAAACAAAGCCAACTTCATTCAAGTGACCTTACTTGCAAAACCTTGCACAGTTAGGTGGGTGCATTCCTGGCGAGGTGATTCTGCTGTGGCTGTAGAAGTGGCCTGCAGCGAAGTGGGGACACTTGTTGTGCTCACGTCCTTCCTTCCTTCACAGTGGTGCTCTCACTTCCGGCTTCTCTTCCCGCCCCCTTCCCTTGCCTTTGGGTGCCCCTGGGACTTCTTCCCATTAGGCAGAGAGATGCTTGGCACAGGGAAGCGCTGAGACTAGGGCGGGTCCTGGGAGGGTTTAAGCCTTAGAGCAGGACCTAGGCACGGCGAGGCTGTAAAGTAACCCAAGCCCCAGCCATCATTTACTGCCAGCTGTGTGCCAGGCACTATGCTTAGGATGTTCATGCATTATCCAAGTCAATACTCATAGCTGTCTATGGCTGAATACCAACCAAGGTAAGTGGAAGTGGAAGAAAAGGAACTACCAGCACTCTATAAAGGAACCAAAGGAGCCCTGTACCTTATAAATCCTTCTGGCCACCAGACTCTGGGGATGCTGCAGAGCCTTAATGAGCTTTTAGGTGGCTGTGAGTTACAGTCATCTGACAATGCAGGAAGGCCACTGGGCCTGTTTGGTGTCCCATTTGCTTTCCAGTTTGCTTCCCTTATAGCCATTTAAATTTTACGGAAACAAAATGGGTTATCAATGTGCCGGTTGGAACCTTGGGACGGGCTGGATCAGCAGTTCCCAGGGTTTGTAGGGAAAGAAAGTATGGCTGAAACACCCTCCCGCCTGAAGGGAGAGAAGGCGAGAGCCCAGAGGGTGGATCTGTCTGTCATCTGTCTGGTCCCAAAGCACAAGCCCTTCAGCTCTTACTCAAAGAAAGTCAAAGATGGTCAGGAGCATGCTGCCAGTGAAGTCTCTGGTCTTGTAGGATCCATTTGGGCTCCCTGGGAAGCAGCCCTTTGCTTGGTGCCCTTGGCAGAGTGGCCCAGAAGAGGAAGAGGAGGTGAATTCAAGGTCAGACGAGCCAGACTGTGGTAGGATTCCACAGCGCCTTGCTAAGTTCCCACCTCCTTGCCTGGCTCATGGAGTTTCATAAGAAGGAGGTCTGGCCGGGGGTGGCTGTGCCCATGTTCTGGCACAGCTCAGGTGCTGCGGAGCAGCCCAGGCCCTCACCATCATCATCCCTTGGGAGAATCTCAGCTGCTGTGTACCGGGCACGTGCAGCCTGGCCCAGGAGCCTCTTTCTGATACACATTCTCGGCAAATGCAGTAGAACACGCCTCTGAGATGTCGGGCTCTAGCATCTCTCAGCTGCTGTAAATAACCCACACAAGAACGGAGTGGACAGAAATCTCAAGGAACCACTCCCTGTCAGCTAGTTTATTTATTTTTATAGTAAAAGCAGTATTGTGTAAAGCAATGATGTGTGCATATGCGATGGAACAGTGTCCAGCGATAAAAGGAAATGAAGCGATGATACATGCTACATCTGGAAAATACTGTGTAAGTCACAGAAAAGTGAGAGACAGAAATATGGGGGTAGGGCCCTGGGAGAGTGGAGATGCCTTCTAAAGGTATGAGGGGGTGGAGATGTTCTAAGATGAACTATGAGGGAGGTTGCATGATTCTGTCAATGGTACATTCATCTTTTTCTTTTTAACATGTAAAAACTATTTATTTATTTATTTATTTGGAACAAGGTCTTGCTGCACAGCTCGTACTCATAGTGATCCTCCTGCCACAGCCTCCCCAGTGCTAGTATTACAAGTGTGTGGCGCCACGCCTGGTTTCAGGGCTGGCACAGGGCACCCAGTGTTCTGGGGCTGGCATGGCATGCAGTTCTGGGGATTGAACCCGAGTCGTTGTGCTTGCCAGGCAGGCACTTAGTCCACCGAGCTATCTCCCCAACCCAGTGGTATACTTTCAGTGTGTAAATTATATGGTATGTGAATTATCTCAGATTGTTATCTCTCCCCCAAAAGATGCTGAAGAAATAAATGATACATATTAAAAAGTGTTTTGAAAGGAAAAACTAGAATTGTATTGGTAATCCGAGGCTTATACAACTAGTTCTCTGTGTCGTCCGATCTTTGGCAACCTGGAGACATTGTCTTATGTGATTAGAATCCCAGTGTGCTTTTCAGAAGCTTTCTTTTCAGCATCTGCTTGTCCATTTTGTCTCATGGTTTTTGTAACTACCATTTATATTCTACCAGTTTGCTGTTTTGCTCAATTATCTTCTGATTTGTAGGCATTCACAGCTCCAGACTTGTCGCAGAGGTGCTTATTACTCTAGACAGCATTTCCATAGAACTAAAAAATTTAGTCAGGCTTAGTTCTTGGAAGTGAAATTATCAAGTCAAAATTTCATGTGAAATTTATGCTCCTGACTGGACATGATGGGTGGATGCCTGTAATCCCAGCCATCTGGGAGGCTGAGGCAGGATTACTGTGATCTTAAGCCTAATTTAGCAAACTAGAAAGGGAGATTGTCTCAAAATAGAAGCATAATGGAGCTGGAGATGTAGCTCAGTGTAAGGGCCCAGGATTAAATCTTAAATCCCTTATGTGGATACGTACATATATAAACACAGAGAGAGTAAAACACAGAGAGAAGATGCAGAAGAGAGGGCATGTTAAATCAAGTTAATTATCTTCTAATTTGATACAAAGACACAAGGTATATTAAACAAAGTACACTATACAAAGTATCTTTGTATAGTGGTTAAACTCCTTCCCTTGTCTCAGCCTAGACACTTTCTATCCAAATGTCAGCCACAGCCTAATAACCGTAACTGTGGGGAACAGTGACTGAATCCATCGCTGCAGCTGCTTTTGTGTCTGCTCGAGGGCACCCCTCAAAGCCTGTGTCCAAAGGTTCAACCCTTGTCACATATGTGTAGCGCCTTCAAAATCAGTCTCAACACGTGGACACAGAGAACCTTCAAAAATGCTGGCAATATTTCAAATGGGATGAAAAAGCACAAATAATTTAGTAACCAAAAAAAAAAAAAAATTAGTAACCGTATCAGGACCTCTTACACAGAGTGCTTAACCGTTGCTTGGGATCTTTTTTATTTGCTTCCTTAAAGAAATAAGGCGTGGCTGGGCGTGGCAGCGCATGCCTGTGATCTCCTTGGGAGGCTAAGACAGGAGGAGCACTGAGTTCAAGGCCATCTTGGCCTACACAGAGAGATCCTGATTAAAAAAAGTAAAATAAAATAAAATAGAAGGAAAGAAAGCAAACATCTGGAACAGTGGAAGCTTGTCTCTTGGGCGGTTTCTAGCTCTTTTCCCCTTCCATGGGAATCCCCGGCTTGATGTTGCTGTTTCACTTATTCATATGTGTGCATTTAAAAAACAAACATGTCCATAAATATTTGTGTTGTTTGGTTTTATATAGTATACTGTATACTGTCCTGTGTAATGTGCTTTTTGAAGGGTACATAGCATTTTAAAGATTCACCTACGTTGATATTGTAGACTCTGTTCCTTCACTTTAACTGCTGTGTGAAATTCCTCTTAGGACAAGGTCACAGATTTAATCCTTTGATTTTTTTGGTGGACATGAAATGGTTTTCAGTTCTTACTGCCATAAACAGCGGCCTGGGGAGCACCTTTCTGTCTTTGGGGATATGCCTGCCACTTTTGCCTGCACCTGCTGGCTTGTAGACTCTGTACACTGAGGTGTCATTGCTAAACCGTTCTTCAATAATACTTTACCCCCACTCCAGGCGGTACAGAAGAGCTGCTGCACCCCCAGCAACTAGCAATGCCAGACTCTAATTCTAGCCCGTCAGTTAATGTAGCGCAGCATGTCATTGTTGCTTTAGTTGGCAATTTCTCTGGTTCCTTGTAAGGTTGAGGCTCCCTTTAGGATTACAGATGACTTTCTATCCCCGAAGGAAAACATGTTACTGCCCTTTCCTTATTTTTCATTTTAGCTATCTTTTTCTTATAGAAAGTAGAGGAGTTTGTGTATACTGAACTACTAAGCCAGAGTCTGTTATGTGTTGTAAATATCTTCTCTAGGTGTTTGGGACTTCATTGTTACAATTCTTTGATGGTGTCTTTTGGCCAACAGACAGTTTACGTCCTAGTATGATTCTATTTGACTTGTGCTTTTTACGCCCTGCTCAATGTGTCCCCTACATATATTGTATTATTTATCTTTACAGTAACTGTGTTGACTTCTTGTACTTGGGCCTGACTCAGCTTTTCCTCTAATTTGACGGCTTTGGATTTAGGATTATATTATGATCAATCCCCACTTTCTGTTGAACTCCCATTTCTGTTCTGTTTCGTTTCTTTTGTCTCTTTCTCCCCTGAGCCAATTTGCCCTGTTTAATTGCTGTAGTGGGAAGATAAATCCCTTTATTTGCTGTTGCTTGTCAGCACTTTCATGTTCTTTGCTGTTTTCTTCCATGAGTTTCAAGATCAGCGTCTCCAGTTCTGAAAGAAATCTGTTGGGATTTGAACTGGAAATACATTAATTATTGAACTATTGATTTTTTAATAGTTATAGATGTATTCACATTTTAATTCCTTCCTGAGTTGAGTGAAAAAAAAAAAAAAAAAAACATTTGCTTAAAATAAATCCTTAGAAAGTATATCCCTGCTGGTATCCTGGGAAACATAACTGTATTGTTTTCTTCAAAATGAAATTTTAACCAAAGGCTGAAACTGTCTTTAGCTAAGTAATTATTTTCCTTTCCTGTTTTCTTTTTGGCCTTTAATGAAATCATTATATTTTCCAGAATCTAATGGTTAGTTTTAAAAGAAGAAGTAAAAACAGATCCCTCTTTATCGATCAGGTGCTTTATTATCCTGCAGTGGAAGCCAGCCAAGCGCGGGTCGGTAACCAGGTCACCCATCTTCGCACTTTATTAGGAAGAGCTTTGTTGTGCCATTGCTGGCAGACTTTCAGTGACTCTCGCCGAGAGCTGATTTATTTCTGCCTCTCACATTCTAATTTTGAGGGTGGCTGATAAAGATGTCGGGGTGCATTTGCATGAGGAGCTCTGGCTGGTGGAGGAGAAAATAGCTGTCAAGGTCATTACCAGGGCCTGTTCCTGACTCTGCCCTGGTTTCCCCTGGCTTTGCCAGATCCCTGGCTTGATGATATCCCAGGCCCTGGGTCTGTAATGATCCCTGGAAGGAGAAGGAATCTCTCACACGCAGGAGCTGTTGAAGAGCGGGGTGCAGACCAGCCCCGGTCTGCCTAGGGAGCTTGTTTGTGCTTCTCTTGGCTCAGGTGAGGGGTATCTGAGGCCCGGAAGCAGTGACTGGTGGACCGGGTGAGGATGGGCTGCTTCCTGGATCGCACTGAGCCCCGTGTTCTCTGTTTCCAGTTATGAGGTGCATGCCTGCGCTCTCCCTTTGGAGACCTTAAGATTTTCTGCCCAGGACCATATGCGCTTTCACTGGAGCCGGGTGGTGCCCCCTCTTGTGTTGTCTGACCCTGCCTGTGGCTGTGAATCATGTCCTCGACCCTCTTCTGGCTTTGTACTCTGAGCCCAGAGCATTGCTTTAGATGAGGTCAGTCAGCACCTGCAGCTGTCCCAGATACACAGAAGATTAACAAGGCAGATTCAGGCCTCATGCGGTGGCTTTAGGGACAGCTTTGGGGTCTGTGTTTGCATGGGCTTCTCAGGTGACCAGGACTGGGAGCCACTATCTAGACACCATTAGCCCCTGCGAAATTGGGTCATCCCAGAAGCAGCCCCATCAGGCTGGATCAGGAAGTCACGTCTCCAGCCTCAGTCATTTCTGATGTGTGCCTCTGCCTCAGGTCTTTGCACACCCATAATTCCGACTTAGCCCTGATTTCTTCACTGAAGTCAGGCAGCACTATGTGATGCATCCTTGGCCCAAGCCAAGTTGTCCTGGGCCCAGGCAGGCCCTGGGGACATGGGCTAACATGTAGATATCAGCTACAGATTTGTGTGATGCTGCCCCTGGTTAAAGGTCATGCTTTTGCTGGGGAGATAGCACAGCGGTCTAAATGCCTGCCTGGCAAGCACAAGGGCCTGGGTTTGATCCCCGGTACCCCATGCTGCACCAGGTGTGCTGTGCTGGCCACCGAAGCAGGGCATGGTGGAGCACACTTGTAATCCCAGTGCTGGGGAGACTGAGACAGGAGGAACACTATGAGTCCAAGCTGTTTAGCGAGTCCTTGGACCAAACAAATAAGTAAATAAAAGTTACTAGGACCACGCTAGGCACTGTAGCACAGAACAACCTGACCAGCACAGCCCTCGGCAGGAAGCAGAGGCATCAAAGGCCATAGGGCCACGCATGGCACAGAGCTTTGAAAGCCACTGAAGTGAGTTTGCTTTCCCATCCCACATCCTCCAGGTGTGTGCCGAGCCGACCAGAACGCTCATGGAGTGTTTCAGGGACTGTAAAACTTGATGACCTTAGATGGTCTGGGCTTGCCAGAGAACCCGGAAGTCCTAGAGTATCAGAACTGAAACGAACTTAGAAATCACTTAGTCTGGTATTTTCTTTATACAGAATAACAAAGTAAAGCCTAGAGAAAGAAATGAACTCACCCAAAGGCACGCAGCTAGGAGCCTGGGTCCCCACCCAGCGTGCTGTGCTCATTTCATTCTGTCATGCTTCCCAGGGCCTGGTAAGCAAATGCAAGTCAGCATTATTCTCTCTCTCTCTCTCTCTCTCTCTCTCTCTCTCTGTCTCTGTGTGTGTGTGTGTGTGTGTTTGTGTGTGTGTGTGTGTGTCTCATTAGGTCTACACAAGAAAGCATCCTGAAGTTTGAACCTTCAGCATTCAGTCTAAAGAAACAAGAACCCCAGGCTTCCTTGGGTACCAGCTCAAATTAAAAGCAACACAAAGCAACCTCTATTTTACACTGAAATCATGAAATCACCATGTTAAATTTAGATTTACCAAACAGTTGAATTAAGGTGTAATTATTAGCATTATGAAAACATTTAGTCACTCTGGCAAAGTGCTCGCCGCAGGGCAGCCTTCCGCGGCGCCCCCTGTACATTTGCACTTAGCTGTGATGGATGGGCATCTGCTGATTCGCAGCTCTCCAGGAGCAGAACCTTTATAGGGAAGAGGAGACTGAAAGTCCCGGCCGCCATCCTGGGTCACAGAACACCGAGATCCCGTTAGACAGCCAGATCCTGTTTTCAAGGAACATATAAAATACCACGATGAAGTACAGCAAGTCCAGTAAAACCACAGGTGATGGTAGGGGGTGCTTTTCACACGGTGGCTGAGTTCACCCTCACAGCTTATTTCTGGGCTAAAGGCCCCACCCCTTGCATTTCTTGACATCACTGAGCAGAGTTTAAGACAAGGAAGTTCTCAAATGAGGATAGCTCTGCCCTGAGCCCAGGCCGGATATCCTTGGTTCTTCTCAGACTCCTGCATTTTTGGTGCTCGGCTTTGAACCCCTTCCTCTTTTGTCATAGACTTGGGGTGAACACACATTTAACACCCTGGTGATTGTGACAGAGCACACCGGAAGAATCTCAGCTCCAGATGGCAGACCCAGAGCTGTCCCTCAGCGTTTGATCTTAGGAAGGGCAAGGGAAGAGAAATGACCCGCTCTGAGGCCACCGATCCGATCAGCGCGGAGCCAGGCCTTCCCCGCATCACGGGCGGGTGCCCACCGAGTGGCCTTTCAGCTGCTTCTCCGTTCAAATGGAACAAGCTCCCCTTTCCTGTTTTTTTTTCTCTTACCTCTCACCCTCCTCTGCTCTGTGCACAGGGAACCTTTCTCCTAGGGTGCTCCTAGAATCCTTGGTGGAGGAGTGTCCATAAAATGAAAAAAAAAAAAAAAAAAAATGGCATTGAGCCGAAACACGTGCTCAGTGTCAGTGGAAGCTGCTGAGTCAGAGGCCTGGTCGGAGCCCTTGTCCCTGTGCCTCTCCTGGGCTGGGATGGCACTGCCTCCCGCCGTCCGTGCTTCCCAGCAGCCTCTGCACATCAGAGGCCCCAGCGCCTGGCTCCAGGCACAGCTTGTCGCCGTGCCCCTAGGTGTGCTGTGCCCGGGGTGGGGAGCCAGCTTTCATGCAGTACTAGTTTTAGTTATTCTGTGTACCTGCCGGACCCATCAGCTTGGTGACGTGGGGGAAGCTGAGAGGAGTGTGAGTCCTCCGAGGCGAATGGCTTCACAGAGCCTTTCCACGCCCTGGAGACCATACTGCCTTTCCTGGCAATCTTACCTGGCACTTCCACTTCTTAGGTCTAAAAGATGAATTTCGGGCTAGGAGGTAGCGCAGAGGTCTAAGCCCCTGCCTGAGCACGAGGACCTGGGGGCATTGCGTGCTATGTGGTGCCGGCTCCAGAACCCAGCGTGGTGCATGCCTGTAATCCCAGCATTGGGGAAGCTGAGATGGGAGGATCACAAGTCCAAGCTGTGAAGCGAGACCCTGTACCAAATAAATAAATAAAAGAATTTTTAAAAGTGGAAAAGATGACTTTGCATGCCATTCCTCTAGCTCTCTGGGTTTCTGGAGCAAAGCAAGTGTCCCAGCTGTAGACCATGTTCTTCTCCCCAGGTGAGGAAAGACGGGATGGTGAGGAAGGACAGTGCGAGTTTCGTGGGACCCAAGAAGCACAGCTCTGGCTCTTGCTGTTGTTTTGGGGTTTAAATCACCTGCAATGTTTTTAAAAAGTTCCTGCTTGAGTCCCAAAAGCTGTTCCCAGGTCACTGAGCTGGAGGTCCCTGAAGTGGGGCTGTGCCTTCTAGTTAAAAAGTCTTCTTGTAAGGTCCCATTATGGTCTCGCAGGGAGGACACAGGAAGAAGCTAATCTTAAAGGCTTCTCAGTTTCAGTGGTGGGGTGAAGGGTGGGCACAGATGACCACAGGAGAGATGAGGCACTGCAGGGCAAGGTGCCTGGGCCTTCAGCACCTTCACCCCGGGGTGCACTGTCCAGGGGCAGGGTGCAATCTGGGTGGCTTCCTTAGCCCTTCACTTAGGCCCTTGCTCTGTCCCCGAGGGCATGTCACCGTCCCACCCAGGCTCTGCTGCACAGCCGCATATAGGAAGCCAGGTGTCGCTGACCTCAGGGCTGGCTTAGGTGCACAAGGGCAGTCTGGGGCTGTTTCCCATCTTAGCACAGTCATCTCCAGGACTTGTGAGGGAGGACCCAGAGAGAGACAGACGTCCGAGGCACAGGTTCCAGCCCTGGCAGCCTCCCCAGGGGCCGCTGACCTGCTGAATAGGAACTCTGAGGGCCCCCGAGGTCTCTGTACTAGGCAGGAGGGGCATGGGATTCGGCCAGGCCCGACTGAGAGCCACTAGCCTGGGCCCGTGGCTGCTATGGTCTCCTCACAAGCCTCTTTTGTCTCCCGGAGGGCACCGCAGTTCACGCGCTTAGGATATAAACAGAACGGACTGGTCTTGATGAAGCTGTCAGGGTGGGCAATGATCTCAGACTTCCACGTCTTCTCAGTCCTACTCACCCACGCTGAAGGGAGCTTTGCCGTGCTGTGGTTCTGAGCAGCAAAGAAAACAGGTCTCCGACTCCTCCAGCCCCACGTCTGGCTCCCGGATGTTGAGGGGTGGGGATCAGCCTTGCCACTGAGATCTCAGCGCAGGTGCAGGACTGCACATGCCAGTTAGAGCACTTTTCTGAAGCAAAGATAGATCCCTACAACCGGGCCGGGTCTTCTTAATCTCACATCGTCCATTTGTCCGTTATGTTACAGTAACCAAGAGCATCCAGCAAAATGTATTATGGGACTGAAGTGTAATGGCACGAACCAGCATGATAGATACTCTTCTTGCATCTCTGTTCGCAGCATTAAAAGACTAATTAGCTCGGCCTATCGAATTTAGATATCATATGTGTGAAGGCGGGAAGCACCAGTAGAGAGTGAATTGTAACTCAAGACCCTTGGCCACAGACTTCTGGAAAAGAATGGCATATATTCAATTTTATTAGTTTTTTTTTTTTTTTTTTTTTTAAAGAGGCAGTAGAAACCCTCATTTTAATGTGCTGTAATAGGAAAGAAATTTTATACATAGAAACAATTATAGGCTGAAAGGCATACTTATTTACTGTGCTATTGTGAGTCCCTTATGAATTGTTAAATTGTGTAGAGTGAGGGGCAACTTTCATTGTGAAAAGAGGTTTTAGTCGCACTGTAGGCAGGAAAAACATCTACATGGCAATTTAGAGCTCGAAGTAGGTACATTACAATGGGTTTAGTGCCTTGTTACTTCTCTTATGTGTTATTGTCAATACTTTGGTATTTCATTCAATTAACAATGATTGGAACTAGCGGTGAGGGTGTTGGGGTGAGCACAGGGAGAAGCTTGCAAAATAATCTTAAAGACTTCTTTTCCTAAAGTAACCAGCAATCTTGCGGAGAAAACCCTAGGAACACCACATCAATCATGTCGGAAGTATATAATTAAATGTTTAATGGGCGAATATCAAATTGAATAGCAAAGACTCCAAGTGCCGAGGCAGGTCAAAGAGGAGCCCCCTATGGACTGCTCCGGTAGGGGGAATTTTCATGGAAGGGGGAGATCTAAAGGATGGGGGGGATTTTGATGAGGCGAGGGGAGAAAGACCAATGTGTGGGCATGATGAGAACTTTGAAGGAAGGAATTTGAGAAGGATGGGAGGCTCAGGAGACGACCCCCTCCCCTGCTGGGTGGCGAGGAGGCCGAGAGCCAGTTTATGGCAGGTACGGTAGTTTTCTCTGAGCTCACAGCCCAGGCTGCACCCACCGATGGGCCGGCTCCGGTAGATGCACCTTCTCACGTGCTGCCCTCAGCCTTCAGTAGTTTCTGACACAGGGCTCAGCAGGCAACTGGTCTACCTTCAATATTTTTTTTCCTTTTAAAATCAAGATTCAGTTTTCACACAGCATAATTACCCCTTAGCTAATCATTCTGCGACTTCTGACAGGTACGTGCAACCATGCTACCAGTTCCATCAGCAAAACACGGGATAGTTTTATTAACACCCAATCCCCCTACTTTCTTTTGCCCTTTCATAGCCAGACCCCTTTCTACCCTCAGCCACCAGTAACTACAGACTTCACTTCAACACCTGCAACTTCGCTTTTTCCAGAATGTCATTTGGATGGGACCGAATAGCTTGGATGTAGCCTTTGAGCTCGATGCTTCGTCGTGGCTTGGCCTGGTCCTGTCCACCATGCCGTTGCCAGGATCCACGGCTCGTTCCTCTTTGTCGCTGAGGAAAGGCTGTGTGCCTGTGTGGCCGCTCGTTTATCCACGTCCTGCGTGGGGGACATTTGTTTTTTTTTCAGTTTTGGGTGATGGATAAATGAAGTTGCTATAAGTATTCGCATGTAAGTTTTCACATGAACGTGAGTTCTCATTTTATTTGAATGCACATGGAGGAAAAGGGTTGCTAGGTTGGTTGTCTTTTGTAAGTACGCATTTGACTTTCTAAGAAACTTGTCCAAACTGGCAGCGCCATTTCGTATCATGGCCCGTGAAGAAGAGGACGGGAACTGTGACAGTGGCAGGAAGGCTGGAAGGACTAATGCTCACACCCTCCGCAGAGAAGCCAGGGGCCGGGGCGAGACGATGGTGCTGCGGAGAGCAAGCTCATCTGCTTCCCGGGACGTTCTGGGGTTCACCTAATGGATTGGCACCTTGAATTTGCTAATTTAATCATCATCTTCTTTTCATGTCCTTTGTTTTTATCTCTTTTGTCTTCTTCTATTCTTTTTTTATTTATGCTTTTAATCCTCTCATTCCTGTACATTCTCCTGCTTTTTAGGTAGTCTCAGAAGAAGTATCTACCCCATCCGCTTCGTGGCCACCCTGTCCAGGGCTCCTGATCACCCCAGGAAGCTCATGGGGTTTCTTTTTTAATTTGGGTTAATGAGACCTCAGAAGTCCCTCAGGGAAAGTGCTTGTGGGGCGGGTGGTCTAGTGTGGCAGCTGGGCAGTGGCCAGGTGCTTAGTTTTGAGAAGGTGTGCAAAGGCCGCGGTGAGGTAGGGAGGGGTCACCAAGCACTGGGGGCTAGGGTTTTGAGCTCACTGCATTACTGCTGCCCAGATGCTTGGCACAGCTGATATGAACAGTGGTGGAAGGGCGGAGGCTTCTCGATAAATAGACCCATAGCCGTTTGTCTGCAGTGCCTCATTTGTTACTTTTTGTGGCAGGGAGGGTAGGTGGCTCAGACCTTGCTTGGCACTGATACCTACCTCTCCCTATGGCCACCAGGTAGCTTGGGAATACAAAGCCACCCAGCTAAGCTTCCTGGCACCGTGGTCCCCAAGGCAGGTGTTAATACCAAATATAAACAATGGGCAGGAGCTGACCCTGTGCCCCACAAGCTCCACAGTGCCTAGGCGCCCAAGAATTTAGTGGCAGCTCCGTTTCCTGTGGTTCATCCTGCACAACCCTGGCACCACAGGGACTTGGGCACCCCCTTGGCTGGTACCTCACTTGGCTGATTTCCCAGGCTGACAGCCTTCACAAAGCCCTTAGAGGAGCTGCTTTCTGGTTTCCTCCTCTACTGCGACCATAGCACATAACCATGGGGCTGGAGGAGAGAATGAACACATGTGTGCCAAGGCAGGCAGACTTGCTGCTTGGGCGGGACCCGTGCTTGGGCGGGACCCGTGTTCAGCTCTTCCCCCTCCACAGGTGGGCTGGGGGCTCCCCAGCCCAGCCCAGAGGCCACCTGGGCATGCCCCAGTGCGGCCTTCTCTGCTCTGTTGCATGGGGCCTTCACAGGGTGTTGGTCTTTTCCCTGTGAAGCATGGACTTGCCACTTGCAATCTATCCAACCACTTGATTTCTGTAGCTGGACGAGGTCTAAGCTTTGCCAAGACTATAGCAAAGGTCATTCAGAAAGGGAAGAGGAGGAAGAAGAAAAAGCCATTTATATTAAATTTGAGATGCTAATCTTGAAATGCCACCAGTGCTCTTCTGATTAGATTATACACAGAATAAAACATGCGGACAATCCCAGGCCTTCCCTCTCAGATGCTCGGATCTGCATTGTTGCAGTCTGAGAAGATGCAGATAGCCTGGAGCCATCTCTCTGAAGGAATTAACTGCTGTTTCCTCTTTCCTGTTTTGAACGTGAATTTTTTGTAGTACATTGTGTGAGTACAACATGTGGGGCAAATTCTCCGCGACACATAAACATTTACCTAAAGCCCACTGTCAGGAAGCGCTTACTTCTGTTGAAAATCTAATGTATTTTCCTCATAGAAAACAAAAAACATAAAGGCACTGCCACTTTGCTTTTCAGTACCTTGTTTTTTTTTCCTTTCCTTATATTGATCTTGATTTTTTTTTTAACCAAGAAGTTCATAAAGTCAAATAATAATTTAAGGCAAAATTAAACTCTGCTGAAGTCCAGCTATGAGATGGCTTGGAGCTAATAGCGGCTTGGGATGCAGGCAAGCTGGTGCTCTCGTCAGTCTTGGTAAATAAGAAATAAAAAGCACAAAGAGAGATTAAATGACTTGTTCAAGTATATAAATCAAGTGTGGGGCAAACTCTCCTACCACCTGATTCAAGAGGCGTGTGAAGAGGGGCTCAGAATGCAGACACCACTGTGGACAGGCCCCTGTGTCCTGCCTCCCGACAGCAAGTGACTGGTACCTGGAGCTGGACAGCCATGCCTGTTCGTCCAGGGTGGACCTGGCAGAGCTGACCCTTGAACTTGGCGTGTGTACCCTGGAGGAGAGGGCTGGTGTCCAGGGGCTCAGGCACCAGAGACTGTTAGAAATTCCCCACTAGGTTTTCATGACTTAAAGGTGTCCTGGGAAGGCCTAGGGTGAGGGTGCTGTGACCTCTTGAGGGGTGGTGTTCGGTTCTTCAGCTCACTTTGTTCAGGAAGATGTGTCACTGGTAAGGACAGGATGGTGGAGCAGTGAAACTGTAGCTGACCAGACTGGCATGAAAAGACTATGGATCTGATGCCGGGGGGCCTCTGCTGGCTTTTGAATGTTCTTCTAGTCTGAACTAAGAATCTCTCCAGAGGAAGAGATTAGATAAACAGAATAATAACTGTGCTGTGCAAGTTCCTTTTTTGCTGTTCCCACCACTTGCTTACAACCTGTCAGATTCTTCTGCATGTAAGGGCTATTAAATGCCTGTTGATGGAAAAGCTCCTAAGATTTACAGACTAACTGCAGGAAGTAGGAGCCATGTCTGGAATGCCCTGGAGGCGGGGCTTGCTGCAGGCACAGTAGGTGGCGGCTGTGTCAGAGCAGGGATGTTTCTCCTCAGCCACCGTCTGTCCTTACCTGGCTGGCCGGGTTTCGCCTCTCCATAGAGAAGTGCACAAAGAGGGAGAGAGCATGGTGCTGGCCTTTCTCACTCTGTGCCAGGTGCTGCCACAAACTAGGGTCTCCGCAAGCAGCCTGAGGGCCCCTGAAGGCGCAGCTCACTTTGCTCCAGAGGCCAAGGCATGCGAACAGTCCCACCAGCTGTGCACATCTTGTGACAGCCAGGAACGGCCTTCAGAGCAAGCCCATGGGGCCGGAGGCTGCTGCCCAGTGCACAGGACCCAACTGGTTGCAATCCACGGGTGGCTGGGAGGCGGGGGAGGTTTGTGCTGTGTCCCTTTCTGCACAGCTCCCTCGGGTGCCTCTTCTGTGCCAGCCAGGGAGACTCTTACTTGCATGGCCTAAAGGAGCCTCCTGCTACCTCATGCTTTCGGTAGAGGACAAGCTTTAGAAAGTTATTAAAGAACATGAAAGAACATACTTTAGAATAGTAAAAACATAATCCCATCATTCTAGCATAGCCTATGCTTTAGTGACATTTCTCATTGCTGAAACAAAATGCCCAACACCCAGGTTAGAGGAGGGAAGGTTTGTTCTGGTTCCCAGTGTGTACAGGTGTCAGATCATAAGGGCTGGTTTCAAGACATGGTGGCCTGGCAGTGAGGGCATTGAAGAGGACAAACAGTTCATAGTGTGGCAGGAAGAAGGCAGCAGGCAGCAGACAGCAAGCAACAAGCAAAGCACAGCCAGCAGAGCAGCCCTCTTTCTGTCCCTTACTTCTTAGCCAGGACTACACAGCCTCAGGGCAGATAGCACTCACTGGGGTGCAGCTCCCTTAGTCCTACCCACAGCTGTGCCCAACCAATCAGTGGGCTGATTTAGTAATCACGCACACTTGATCCCAGCGTCACACACTCCAGATCCAGCGGCTCTGAAGAGCCCCACCAATGAGCACACAAGACTCTGGGGGACAGCTAGGCACAGACAACAACAGCGTGATCCTCACTTTCATGTTGCTTTAACCTTCGGATGTGTTGTATGTGGTTTGTGCATGCCCCCTACTGCTCCTATCTTTTCTCACAATTTAAAAACTTGTTACAGGGCTGGCCAGATAGTTCAGTGGATTAAAACGCTTGCTTAGGCAGACACAGCAGCTGGGGTTCAGTTCCCCCCATGCCATGCCAGCCCTGCCCCTGCGGGGCACTGAGATGGCAACTGAGACTGGGCGTGGTAGCACGCGCCTGTTGTCCCAGCCCTTGGGAGGCTGAAACAGGAGGATCACTACGAGTCTGATCTGTGTAGTGAGACCCTGCAGACCCTGTACTAAGTATATAAAAAGAAGAAAAAAAACTTGTTACAGATGTAATATAACTGTCGTCGGACTAGTTTCTTAATGTTAGAGGAGCTATTTCTGTTTGTTGGACAGTATGGGCATGCCTTGGGGGTATCTCTCAGTTATGAATACATAGCTGTTAGTCTCTGTGTAATGATTGTTTAGATTTAATTCCTAAGGAGCTGCTGAATCAAAGGATGTGAACCTCACGGCAGCGTTTGCTGTGTATTGTAATGTGCTAACTCCAAAGGGTATGAATCTCTCTGTGATGTTTGCTCTGTGTTGTAGCGTTGTGATCTGAAATCTGCTTCAGCTGGCATTGTTTGCAGCAGTGAAGGGATAAGTCAGTTTCCTGATAACTTTCCAAGTTTGATAATGACATTTTAAGAGAAATATGCTGCTTTATTAGGTATTAAATGGTATGTTAAGACTCTACTGCTTTGCATTCTAAAAATTCCTAATAAGGGCAACCCTTGTATTTCTCTTCCTGTGAATTTTATGTACATACCATTTTCTGTTATGCATAAAGGTCTTGATGGATGTATTTCAACTGGTTGATGCACAGAGCCTGGTGCTGTCCTTCCCATTTGATCTGAAAGTAATTGGGAGAAAATAAGTCAACTCAAGTTGAGGAACAGCCTGTAACATAACCTCCCGGACTCTTCACAAATGTATCACAGAAAGTAAGAAAAAACACTAAAGAAGTATAGATCCAGCAATCAGACTTAAGAGCTCTATTTAACTCTTGGATATTTGGTGGACAGTATGTGATTCGTATGATGTCGTGTCAGCGTTAAATATCTTAAGACTCACATTGTGCCTATATAGGATATCTTTGTTCTTAGGTAATAAAAATTGAAATGTTTAGGGGTGAAATACTTCAGCAAACTATATATATTTTATGTAAAATAATATATGTTGTGTTATGGATCAGCATACAAGTTAGATATTTGATGTGTAGTGTAATGCATGTGTATAGATACTTTTTTCTGTATTTTAGGGAAGGGTCCATAGGGTGTTCAGGGTCTCACTATTAGATCGGATTCCTAGGGATTCTCCTGTTTACAGCCTCCCAAGAGCTGGGATTTTAGGCATGTGCCACCGTGCCCAGTCTCAATTGTATCTCAGCTTGCCCCAGGGGTGGGGCCAGCACAGCAGGCCCAGGGAATAGACCCTGGCCCCCGTACCTGCCTGCAGGTGCTTTAATCCAGTGAGCTATTTGGCCAGCTCCTAGACACACATTTCTATGCCTGTTCTCTCATGGCTGCATTATACATGTGCCATGGGAGCTGTACTTTATTTTCATCGAATTCATTCATTTTATGGTAACACTTAATAGCCATCCTTTTAGCAAATTTGCAAGTATACAATGCTGTGAATTATAGGAACTGTTATATAGTAGATCTCGAGGACTAATTAATTCATCTTGCATAACTGGACCGTGGCACCCTCTGACAAGTACCACGCTGATTCCCCTTACCCTGAGTCTTGGTCTGCCACCATCATACTGTCTGCTGTTCTGAGTTCCACTGTCTTAGATTTCTCATATAGTAGCATTGTGCAGTACCTGTCCTGTGACTGGCACCTTTATCTAGCACGGGGTCCTCCAGGTTCAGGTTCATGGTGCCAAGTGGCAGCATTTCCCTCCTTTGGGGCCAAGCAGCCCTCTACCTGTGTGCTTACACGTCCCCTTTGCCATTCATCCATCAGTGGACGTTCAGGTCGGTTCTGGGTCCTGGCTGTGGCGAATGCTGCTGCAGAGGACAGGAGAGGGCCGACGTCTCAGCTTTTCGTTTCAGTTCCTTTAGACAGATAGCCCAGATGTTGGGGTGCTGGATCATATGGTAGTTCTGCTTTTAATTTTTTGAGGGCGCTCCATACTTTTCAGAGTGGTGGTCCAGTTTCCCATCACGCCAGTAGCATTCGGCATCTCCCTTTGTCCTTTTCCCTGCTGACGCTGAGCTTGCTTCTCTGTGTGGCCAACAGCATGATGGGCCTGAAGTGAGGTCTCCTTGTGTGCTGCTCTGAGCGTCGGCGGCGTTGGGCATCTTTCCGTATGCTGCCTGCCCACTGTCTGTCTGTCTCGTGGGGGGCAGTGTCTTTTCAGTTCTTCTGTGTGTTTGTGAATTGGGTAATTTATTATTTTCTAAAAGTTCATTATACACTTTAGATATTAAGTCTGTCGGATACATAGTTTGCAAATATTTTTCTCCCAGTCAATATATTGCTTTTCATCCTGTGGATAGTTTCCCTCTCTGTGCAAAAGAGTTTTAGTTTGATATAGCTCCTATTGTCTGGTTTAGCTTTTGTTAGTTTTTCGGTGTCAGGTCCAAGAAATCACTGTCAAAGCCAACACTGAGAACTTTCTCCCCAGAAGTTTTTTTTTCCCCTTGAAGTTTGTTTTCTAGAAGTTTAGGTAAATTTATTTTAAGTATTTAGTCCATTTTTAGTTGATATTAGTGCATAGCATTAGATGGATGTCCAGTTTTACTTTTTTGCATGTAGATATCCAGTTTCCCCAATACTGATTATTAAGGAGACCATCATTTCTCCATTGTAAGTTTGTATCAGGTTTTTTATTGTTGTTGCCTGGCTGTGTGGCTTTGAGTTTTTTTGTGTCTTGCTATGCAGTTTAAGCTAGTTTTGAGCTCGCCTGGAACTCACAGACCTCGTGTCTCAGCCCCTAAGTGCTAGGACTACAGACATGTCACTATACCTAGCATCAGTTGGCTTTTCATGGTTTAGATCAATGAATGTTGTTAAAGTGCCCGTATTTCCCAAGGTGATGTTCAGATTTAGTGACTCCTATCAAAATGCCAGTGGAAGACTGGGCGTCGTGGTGCGCTCAGTAATCCTAGCTCTTGGGAGGCTGAAACAGGAGGATCACTATGAATCTGAGCTGCATCATGAGACTCTCTAGACCCTTTACTAAATACAGCAAAAAAAATTCCAGTGGAATTTTCCCCCTAGAAAAACAGAGCAAACAATGCTGAAATTCACATAGAACCACAAAAGTCTGAATATCAGAGTAATTTTGACCAAGAGGAACAAGTGGAGACATCACATGGTCTGATTTTAAAACATACTACAAAGTTTCAATGATTCAAACTGTATGTTCTGGCATCAAAACAGGTATACAGGGGCCGAGGAGATGTCTCAGTAGAATAAGCACTTGCCTGACAAGCGCAAGGCCCTGAGTTTAGTCCCTGGTTCTGCAAAGAAAAAACAAACAAACAAAAAAACCCAGATATACAGACTTATGGATCAGAGCCCAGAGCCCAGAAATAGACCTGTTCATATGTGGAGATGCATTTCAAAAGCCTCCCTGCACTCAGTGGGGAGCACTCTCGAGATCCACTTCTGATTGATTTCAGGGCCCAATGGGGAGGACCTGGGAAGCGGTGGCAGAGGCTCTGTGGGGCTTCTCTCTTCGTGTGTCTAATGTAGGCTGCTTCCTTCCCTGTGGTGGGTACAGGGCAGAGGGTGCACCAGCCTGACCTTGGACGCCTTGATGCAGCGAATGTGGAATAGGGCTGTTTCACTAGCTCTTCTCCTGTTTCCTGCATGTAGCTTCCATGTGGACTCATTTGGAGGACATGGCCTCCCTGCATCTGTCCGCCTCTCTTGCCACCTGCTTCCACCCCATTCCCCATGTGGGAGGGATATAGATGTGTTCTGTGACGGGAGGAAGAGTGCACCTGGGGAGTCCCCCTCGCGGGAGCATCAGCATGGCCGTCCGCCTCGCCGCAGGAGGTGCGCCCTCACCCCTCTACACAGCCTCCCCCCGGTGCCAGCTGCCACTGAGAGGTGCAGACAAGACTGTGGTCCAGCTCCTTGCTTACCGCACTGCCCCCAAGCAGTGTATTTGATTTCATTAAAACCTTTAGAAATAAGAGCTCAGCGTGGTGCTACAAGCCTGTACACCCAGCATCCTTAGAGGCTGGAGGATTGTAAGGATAAGCCCAGCCTGGGCAATTTAGTGACTTAGTGAGACCAAGTTCTCAAAAACTTAAGAAAAAGGGGCATGTGGCTGGGATGTAGCTCAATGGGAAAGCCCTGGATTCAGTCCCCAGTACTGGAAAAAAAATACTGTTAGAGAAGAATATTCACAATTATGTCAGCTTTACTTAGATTTTTTTTTTTTTTTTTGGTATTTTAGGGGAGGGTCTACAGGGTGTTCAGGCTCTCACTACTAGATCAGACTTGTGATCCATCTTTTTACAGCCTCCTAAGAGCTGGGATTACAGGCATGCATCACCACACCCAGTCTCAGTTGTTGTCAGACCTTGCACCTGCTTGCACATAATTTAATCTGCTGAGCTATTTGGCCTACCCTTTTTTTTAAGAATTAGATGAGACTTAACACCACTGTTTCAACTGGAATTAGTGTTCTCAGATCCAAATGACTAGTAAATTTCTAAATCAGATTGCATCTTAAATGCATTAGGAGCTGACTTCTGATGTAAAGTATTCTGTGGTGAGCTTGGTGCAAAAGGGGAGAGTGCTTCTTATAAGGCCAGTGAATACCCCAAACTATGTTCTTGGGAATTAATTTTTGTAGTTCGTGTTTGTGGCAAGTAAGGGTTACTGAACAGATCTGATTTTTAGTTATGTCTTTTTCTTGATTATAAAAATAGCACTTTCTAAATATGGTGAAGACATGACAGGGAAATAAAATTGTCTATAATTGCAGAACTAGATGGCGGTTGCTGTGCTTCTGCAGTGTGTGTGCATGTGTGTGTGTGTGTGTGTGTGTGTGTGTGTGTGTGTAAATCTCTGTGTTAAATTACCTGTGGCTTTCCTGTGAACATTAGGTCAACAAGTCAAGGCCCTGGGTTGTGGGAAGGCATGTAGTGGGGAGTTGTCTCTTTCCAAAGATAGTTGCTATCTAAGACTATTGAAATAATAAGCACCAGCTAAAAAAGACAACCAAGGCATAATCCCAGCTGCTAGGGAGGCTAAAGCAGATGGAGCACAGGCAACCTGGCCAACTTAGACCTTATCTCAAAAAATAAAAAGGGTTGAGGATGTAGTTTAGTGGTAGAATGCTTGCCTCACTTGTACAAGAGCCTACGCCAGCCCCTAAGTCCTAAAAGAGACAAAGGAGGGAAGGAGGAAAGGAGATGGAAGAGAGGGAGAGGGAGGAAAAGAAGAGGAAGAGAGAAAGGAAGGAAAGAGGGAGGGAGGGAAGAAGAGAGGGAGGGAGGGAGGGAGGGAAGGAAGGGAGGAAGGAAAAAGGGAAAGAGAAGAAAGGAGGGGAGGGGAGGAAGAAGTGGAGCTAGTGGCCAAGCATGCAGCACTGCGGGGTCGGCTACATCTGCCCAGGGTTGCTGCTCTCTTGGAGCCCCCTTGGACATCTGGTCCCCACCCCCACCCTTTTCCTCCTTCCACTTTCCCTTGCCCTTGCAAAATGCTCTTGGACTAAACGGTTACTTGGGTCACTCATGTGGCCTCAGCAGGGAGTCTTGTACTCAGCAGTCCCAGGAGGGCGCAAGGCTTCTGCTTCCACGGCTGGCACTGCTTTGATGTGGCGTCGGCCACTGGCTGCTGCAGCAGGTGCTGGGGACACTGGTACGTCTCAGCACACCTAGAGCTGGGCAGTGGAGGGCACAGGGCGTGCATAGCGATGCCCAGAGCTGAGCAGGGCACCAAAGCCTGCCTCCAGCTGTCCTCAGTGAGGCACAGGCAGCTCCACCCTTCCCATAAAGACAGCCACTAGCATGGAGCCTTGGGGTCTTGCTGGGGTGTGTACGGGGGGTCCCTTGTGCATCGTGCGGATGAGCGTACTGGGTGCTAGCATGCACCTGTGTGTCGCCATGTTTTCAGGAATAGCCTGGTCGCGCTTGCACTCCGCAGAACGGAGGCAGCAGGGCTGCGCTGCGGTTGTGAGGAGTCAGGGAGGCACCACGGGCGATGCACACAGCATAGCTCCTGCTCACACTGGGGTCACCATCGCACTGTCTTCACTTCAGTTGCCAGAGCAGAATCCCATCACCGGGCAGCCACAAGCACAGCTCCCGGGGCCAGAAGCCTGATTCCAGGTGCCAGAATGGTCCTGAGGACCCTTTCCTGTCCTGTGGAAGGTCACCTTCTCACCGTGTGCTCTGTGACTGAGGGCACCCGCTTGGGTCTCTTCCTGTGCTCACAGGGATACGTATCCTCCAGGGGAGGCCCTCCGTCAGGTCTCATCCCGCCTACTTGCCCCAATCTCCAGATAGCCATCACGGTGGGGCAGAGGTGCCCCAGGGTGCTCACAGACCCACGGCCCCTAGCAGTGGTCACTAGTATTTTTGTGGTAGTCTCTTGGTCCTCTTGCAAGGCTATCTTAGGTTTGGGGCAATCTCAGAGGCACAAGGGAGGAAGAAATGAGACTCGTCCATTCCCAGTGGGTGTTGGGATTAGGGTTGGGTGCCGTCCACTTTTCATTGTTACACGTTTCCTTATTTTGACCTTTGGCTAAAAGTCCTTGGGCCTAAGAAAGAGGAAGAAGTCAAGTATGTACTGCTGTGTGCTGGGCTACTAGGCAAGTGAGGATGGGGTCCCCCCATCTCTCCTGTAGGGGCTGGGAAGCAGTGTAATCCCTGTGTGCTGAGGGCGATGCCTGCAGAGGGCGAGGCTGAGGAGCATCGCATCCCCAGGGTCACACTGCCCGGACTTCGTCCCTCCCTCCCTGCTTCCCGCTTTCCTCCACCGTTTGACTCCCACACCCCTGAGCATGAGGCTGGTGTGGAGAGGAATGGGCTGCTTTGCCGGGAGCAGAACGCAGATTGGGTGGGTGAAAGCTGCGTCCCACCTGCGCTCGCCCGAGGCACGGTGGCCGGCGGCGGGAAGTCCTTGTTCAGAATCGCTAACCCGCTGTGTTTCCTTCTTTCTCTGTGTGTCTCCAGCCCCCAAAGACAATGAAGAGCGTGTGTTTAGGGAGCGCATGCGACCGAGGAAGAGGCAAGGGGCCGTCAGGCGCAGGGTCCACCAGGTCAATGGCCACAAGTTCATGGCCACCTACCTTCGGCAGCCCACATACTGCTCCCACTGCAGAGACTTCATCTGGTAAGCGCTCCCTATGGGGACCTCTGCCTAGGGCCCCTCTGTGGGCCTGAGGTAGACGTCGTGGGGGCGGGGGATGATGGATCCACCTAGCATGTTCCTGCGGGCTCACATCTCAGTGGCACCCGTGTGGCTGTCCCACCAGGCCACTTGGACCACTCACTGATGGTACAAACAGATCTAAGTGCTTTTGTCGGTCTTTGTACTTGTAAAATTAATAAAATGCTGCCCAATGGGACAGTCACACATGTACCAAGGAATGGTGGTCCACACCGCACGGCAGTGAGACATTGAAATTATGGCCCAGTGTGAATGTGTTAAAATAGGCTGGCATAAATAAACGAAGTTATTTTGTTGTGAAAGTTAATAATGGGGGAGGTATGAATTTCTGCCAGACAAAAATCATCACATTTAAATTTGAAATGAAGGTGAGATTTCTCTCATTAAATTGTACATATGATGCATATTAAGGATTAGCTGTGGAAGGTGGCTCTGACTATAATTTTGATATATTTTTAGTGTTCTGCTTCTAAGATTTGGAAGATATATTTTAATAAGGAAAGAACATTGCCTGTGCTGAATTTTATTGTAATACAGAGCCAGCATAAGCCTTGAAGAATGTGGTAATGACAGTCAGGGTTTTCTTTAATAAAACAGATTATAGAGCAGTTTCTCAGATTTTAAAACTTTCACTGGAATTGAAAAAATAATAAATTTTGGATAAAAATAAATTTTACTGTGCATGTTGAAAGAAATAAACACAGAAAATAAGTCACACTGATGTGCTTTGCTCGTCCCCTGACTGCGGAAGACTTTTCCTGTGTGCGTGTATGTGTGCGCGTGCATGTGTGTGTGCAAGTGTGCGTGCAAGTGCATGTGCATGTGCGTGCGTGTGCCTGTGCATGCATGTGTGTGCGGGCATGCAGGCGTGTGCATGTGTGTGTGCATGTGTTTCCGTGCGTGTGTATGTGTGTGTGCATGCGTGCATACGTGTGTGTGTGTGTTGCATGGGAAATAAAGGCAAAGAAGGAACCATGAAGAACTTATCACCAGTGGTGATATCGTAATTGTATTTTGGGAAGAATCCTTTTCTTTCAGAAAGCTGAGTTGAATACCTAGAGTTTGCTAAAAACTCATTCTGAAGGGAGGGCAGATGGGCCAAGGGTAGGGATGCTATGGGCCGGTCACTCATTGACAGGGAGAGCTGGGCCTTTGCAGGGTCTGTTCTGTTTGCTTCTCCAATGCAGACTTGAGCTTTTCATGGCAAAATGAAAAATTGTGGGCTGTAGGCATCTGGAGTCCTGAGTCCTCAGCAAGCACTCTGACCGTGCATACTGGGTTCTCAGGTTTTAGAATGGTCTGGGAGGCTTCCTGGAGGAGGTGGCATCTCTCCTGATGAGGACTTTGGTACAGTGAGGTGTGGTTGGCCTCCAAATAGTAGAGTGGATATGGGGCACTGGTCTTATACTTGGAGGAGGAATTTTATTGGACCTCACCCCCATGCCTGTCCTATCTTAAATATCAAAAATACCCAATTCACCCTTTCCATTGTCCTATGAACCATGTGGTATGAGCTCCATCCCACTGACAAGGACAGTGTTCAGGAATAGAGACCAGCTGCTGTCCTCTGGTTATGAGGAGTGCAAGGCGTGAGTCCACCTCAGCCCAGCTGGCCTTTAGACCTCATGCTTTGCCTGACATCCACTAGCCTTTCTAGGCAGTGCCTTTGGGCTCTCAAAGCCACTGTAGAAGTGGCCCACACACTTGGGTGCAGCCCAGGTGAGGCGAGGTCCCCTGCGGACCCAGCCAGGGGACATGTGACTGGGTTCTGCAGTCACCTGGATTTCTGAGTTGCTTGCCCTACTCTTGTGGCATAAGGAAGCAAGTCGCTGAGGGTGGCATGGATGTCTAAGATTACCCAGCTCAGGGACAATCCTGCGTAGGCAGAAACAGCCCCATTCTCCCAGCCCCATCCCAGCGCACCATTCCCTGTACTTTCTCATGGCCTGAACACCATGGTCCACACTTTGGTCATGAGTCAAGCGGCTGGGTTTAGAGACCAAGGACACCACTGAGCTCTGCCTCCAGGGATGGGACCCTGTCACTTCCAGCACATCCCACTGGGCTGGGAACTGTAGGGAGTTCCTTGACCCACTGAGGATCTGCACAAGGGTAGGTGGACCCAATCCATGTCCTCCAGCCTTGCCCCAGGGACTCAGCTCTGGCTGTGGAAGGAATCGAAACTGTTTCCCTTCACCGAACAGTAGCTTGACCCCCACCCCCGCCCCAGTCCTGACCGCAGACTTCTTAGCTGTCTTCAGAGCGCCCAGGGAAGGTGCCTGCCAGCCATAGCCGTGCCCCGCAGTCAGAGAATCTGCGAGTGCTTCCTGGGGCCGAGGACAAGTGGTGCCTGTTTCATCCATGATGACAGGAGTGTGGGGCTGCCGGGGCCAGTCCAGAGCAGGCAGGCTCAGGTGTAGCTTTCCAGTGCCCAGGCACTTCTGGCATGACTGCCCAGTGTGGCCTTCTGGGAGGTGGCTCCTGGAGGCACCTTGGGAGGGGAGGTACCTGCACTCTGCAACAGGCTCTCTGGGCTCAGTGCAGCAGGGTGGGGAGAATGGAGTGGCTCAGTGTTTCCTTTTCTTAAAGGATTGTGTTCTTCTTTTCAGGGGGGTCATAGGAAAGCAGGGATACCAATGTCAAGGTAAGTGGTGCTTTATGGACCGAGACTTTGGAAACCCGTAGTTATTCAGATCATTCTTGCTTGGGGAAGGAGAGCTGGATCTGGTGCCACTTAGCAGCTCTGTAGCGGGGGTTCCTGACCCTCAGGGGCCTGTTTAGAACTGACCGCACGCAGGACATGAGCTGTGGCAGTGGGCTGACACTCCAGCTGTATTTACTGCTGTTCCTCTGGCTCCACCTGAGCCCCGCCTCCTGTCAGGTCTGGAGAGCTCGGATGCTCCCAGGAGCACATGCGAACTTGCTCCTGAACACTGTGAGTGGGAGTTACCTGCCCCTTAGGAGACGCCAATCCCGAAACCCTACTGCCAACCCATTCATGGCAGAATTGTCTTCCACGAGACCTGTGCCTGGTGCCCGTGCCAAAGCTTGGGTACTGCCGCGCTCTAAGGTGGGCGTGTCCACCCTCCCTCTCCAAGAAGGGGGACCCTGCTGGCTTTGCCCCAGACCGTATTACTCTGCGGATGCGCTGTGGATGGAAGCTCCCAATCCCTGCCGCGCTCAGTGTTTCTGTGCAGCAGCACGGGTAGCTCTTTGATCTCCCCTAGGCAGGGGAGCCCTGCTTCTTTGGAAGTTTGTTTTACACTGTGCAGACCTGTTCCCCGCCAGCTCCCTGAAGTACTCTCACTTGCCTGTTTCAGTCAAGATCACCAAACGGTTCTTGTCGACTCTGGGTTTTTCTTTTTTTTTTTTATCTCTACTGTTAACTCTGAAACAACTTCAAGTTCAGACAGTGTGGTGACACGCACTGTTAACACTGCACACCGCAGCCCTTGGGGACGCTGAAGTAGGAGTCGCAGATTCTATCCCTGCCTGGCCACCTTAGTGAGGCCATCTTAGAATAAAAGAATAACGTGAGTCTGGGCGTGGTGGCATGTGCCTGTAGTCCCAGCACCAGGGAGGCTGAAAACAGGAGGATCACCACGAGTCTACGCTGTGTAGTGAGACCCTGTACCAAATACACAAATGAAAAAAATTAATTAAATACATAAATTAATAAATAAAAGGGCTGGGAATATAGCTCAATGGTAAAACCTTTTAGGTTCAAACCTCAGTACTGCAAAGTAATACTGAGGAGGAGGAGGAGGAGAATGCTTACTTGAAGGTCCTAAAGACTTCCTTGTCCAGGTAACTGACCACCAGTTCAAGGATAAGTTGTTCAGAGCTGGAGGACAGAAACATGAGGTGGTCACATCGAGGCCCTGACGCTGACCGCGGGGAGGCTGGCCGTCTCCTTGCCCAGCACGATCTCCGCTTGAGGAAGTGAGGGTGGCCCTGTTGGCTATGATGTGACATTGATGTGGCCACAGAGCTCCCAGCTGTTTAGCCGTCAGTTGCCCCCCTCCCACCCCATGATCCTATAGACCACTTTTTGTGGACATATTCAAATGGAAAACTTTGAGGATCCAGTGAGGTGGAAAGGAAATCGAAACCGGTAACCACCTAAGTCCTTCAGCACCATCTAGGTTATGTCTCCCACACCCGCCAGCCATCCGTGGTGACTCACGTGGTAGGGAGCAACATGACTTCTTTCTAGAAAGGACTTCCCAGCGGGGAGGCAGGTGACAGCCACAGGGCAACTGGTGCACGCAGAACTGGAGAGCTCGTCAGGCTATTTGTGCATAGCCACTTCATTCTTCTGCCGTGTGTGCAGGAAACCCTCGGGGCTTTGGCGGCAGACCTGGGAAATACCTGTGTAGAGGCCTCTAAGGGGGCTGTGATGTTCAAACTCAGTGGCAGGAAGGACGTGGACTCCCTTCCCTCCGCCACTGATAACCCGCCAGGCCTCGGGGTGGAAGCTTGCTTTCTGCATTTGTCGCTCACCATCGGGTTTCTTGCTGCTTGCAGTTTGCACTTGTGTCGTCCACAAGCGGTGCCACGAGCTCATCATCACGAAGTGTGCTGGACTGAAGAAGCAGGAAACCCCGGATGAGGTAGATATTTATAGCGCGAGCGCTCTGGGCTTTCTCTTCCCCCACCTACTGCCTCTCGACTCTCCTGTGGTCCCCAAGAAAACTTCTCTATCCCAACACTGTCTTTATTGTGCTGATCAAAAATGAAGGTCATACGGCCGGCGAGATAGCTCAGCAGACTAAGCGCCTGCTTAGGTGAGCACAGGGACCAGAGGTCATCCCTGGCCCCATGTAGCTCGCAGGTCCCACTCCCATGTGTGCTAAACTGGCCACTGAGACCACGCACGCCAGCAATCCCAGTGCTGGGGAGGCTGAAAGCAGGAGGATCACGAGGATCCTGAGCTGCCTTGTGAGACCCTGTACCAATTACACACATTAAAAATAAAGAGCCACATTCAAACCCAGGTGGCCTGCGCATCTGTAATCCCAGGACTCAGAAGGATGGCACAGTATTGCGTAGTTCAAGGCCAGCCTGGGTGACACAGTGAGTTCAGGGCTGGCCTGGACTACATAGCAAGACCCTGTCTCAAAAAGCCAACAGAACCCCCACAAGCTGGGTGGCCTGTCCTAGAGCTCGGGCCCCTGGTTACCACTCTGTGTTGACTCTCGGTCTTGGAAGCACGGGGAGGGCTTCTGGGAAGTATGAAGAGCCGAGCAGGGAGGCAGGATTTTCCTAGCTGAGGGAGTGGAAGAATGAAGGCCTCTGGGTAGATTTGAAAAGCTTTTCTAGGATGATGGCAGGTATAATAGTGGTGTTACCTACTGCAGAATAGCTGATTTCAAAGGCATACTTTATATTAAATATTTAAAGACCACTGTATAATCATAGGCCACAAGAGTGGGAGGCTGGGTGGATTTATAACCAGCTGGGTTTGGAATCAGGTGCGTTTGTAACTTGGCTTCCAAAAGTTGACCTTCTACCCATGTCTTCAAAGTAATTTAACCACATAGCATCTTGCCATCTAAAACATTTCTCTCCTTTTGCCTCTATCCCCTCTCTGGGAAGGGGTATGGGCAAAAGCTTAGATCAAGCTTGCCATGATCCTGAAAGGACAGCTGAGCCCCAGGTTATTTGTATGAGGTCTGCTGTCTTGGAGTAAAAGTGCAGGCCAGCATCTGATCTCCCCACTTCATTACTTTCACAAGAGAATGAAAGGCATGGACGGCTTGCTTGCTGCTGACTTCCTACCTGTACGGCAGGCCTTGCCACAGCCTGCAGAAGCAAAGAGCGTGTGGGTCCTGCCTGCAAGAGTCTCCCGGGGGTGGTCACCTGCGAACCTCTGCAGGTCTCTAAAGCCTGTCCTCACTTTCTTGGAGGGCAAAGTCCCACCAGAGTCAGCGTCACGCTGGCCAGAGGCCTGACGTGTGGGCTGTGCAGCACTCACTCAGCCCGCGGCCTACTGCTTCTTCCTGTCTTTCCTGGAAGAGTGAAGAGCGGAAAGTCTCCCAGGAAGTGTGTTTTCCAGTTTAGCACATGTCCCGAGGATGGGTAGCTGTGCCTGAGGCAGGGCGCGCAGGGTTTCTTGCTTGGTGGAGCTGGTTCCCTGTCCTCGCGTCCCCGCCTGCCCCCAGCTCATGCTGCCCGAGGCCCATCGTGTGACGCAGGTGCCTTCTTCCAGGTGCTGCCCCACCCTTTCAGAAGCCAGCTCCTTCCTTTGTGCTGTCCCCCTCAGTGTGACACACATTCACACGTGCGTCTACATGCACACCACAGACTCCACAGTCCCGCAAGTGCTGCACCCCTGGTGCCCTCCAGCCCACGTGGCCCAGACCCTCCCATGTCTAGTTCCTGAGTCTCAGTCTGTGTGACACTGAGGACTCGTGTCCCTAGCTACACTTCTCAGTGTGGTAACCAAGGCACAGCCCATACTGCACCATCGTTCCCCTCTTGCTTTCCAGTCTGACAATTCTTTCTCCTCTTTATCCTCTCTGTGTTGTCCACAGTGCCCTGCTCACCTCTTTTCCCCCGGAGCGTGTGCGCATGTGTGTCTGCCTGCGCATGTGTGGTCTTCTCTGCTTCCCTAGCTCTGGCACATTCTCCCTGCTGGGTGCCTCAGGGCCTTCGTGGTCCTACCAGGGGTCACCCAATGATCCCCAGCTCCACAGTGAACTCCTGGTAACTGGGACAGCTTCACCTCTGGCTGCTGTTCATGTCACTCTGGGAGATCCGATTCTGTTCACGTCTCCAGGGCTGTAGGCTGGAGTGGGGGCAGGGAGCTCACCTGTCCCGAGGGGCCAGGTCCCGAGGCTGTCAAGCTAGCACGTGATGGCTACTACAGTTGCTCTCAGTAAACCTGGGCAGCTTGTACCCAGGTGGGGCGGTGACGGGGAGCTGCTTACTTAGGCCAGATCCCTGGAGAGAGAACACGCCATGTTCATACTTGTGACACTGCCTAGCTCTCAGGGCACCTTCTGCTCCCCAGTAGCCGGGAGCCAGCATACAGCTTGCTCCCCTGACCCCGAGGTCTGAGAGCCACCTCCCTCCCAGCCCATCCACATGCAGTTGCCCCTCCCCTGCCCAGCTGCGTGGCTGTGCCACTGAACACATCTGGAGAATGGCACCGTGGAGGGCAGAGAAGCAGGGTGGTGGCCTCAGCCCTTACATCTCACTGACCCAGCGTCACCATCATTTGCCGGGTGAGCAGTGCCAGGCTCCAAAGGGTCAGGACACCCGTGAGAGCCCCCTGACAGCCTGGCCCACACCTGTCCTCCTCCCACCCTGCGCCACCGACTCTGCTGCCTTTATGTAATGGGGCAAGTGACAGCGGACTCAGGCGCGGGAAGGTGTCTCTTCCCCCTTGGCCTACAGGCAGGGCCTGTCTCTGAATCTCACTGCGTCTTCCTTTCCTCAGGAGGGACCAGGCTCGCCAGTCCTTTCCCTGGGTGCTGGCGAGGGGTTTGAGGTGATAGGACCTGCTCTGTGGGGAGAACTGTGCCTCAGTGCCCCTCAGGCTCCAGCCTCTTAGCCTGGCTGAGGCCTCTGTGTACCAAGTAGCTGTTAAGACACCTGGAGCTGTCCCATGTGGAGCCCAGGTGCTAGGTGCACGCTCTGGGTTGGGTATTGGGATTGTGTCAAGGCCTGGAGGCCTGGAGGGGACATAGCAGGGCCAGGCTTAGCCTGTCCTATTTTCAGTGCACCGGGCCGTGAGTTAGGTGTGCTGAGAGCGAGAGCCTGGCCAGGAGGGCTGTGAGCTCCCTTCGCCTCCCAGGCGGCTTGCAAAGCCAGGCGAGGGCCTCCAGTGACATGTGGCTTTGGAGGAGATAGGTGTCTCTGAGGTAGACGCTGGGCCCAGGCCTCAGGCGAGGAGGAGCTGGGTGGGTGCTGACCTGTGCCTTCATTCCCTGCAGGTGGGCTCCCAGCGGTTCAGTGTCAACATGCCACACAAATTTGGGATCCACAACTACAAGGTGCCCACCTTCTGTGACCACTGTGGGTCCCTGCTCTGGGGCCTCTTGCGGCAGGGTTTGCAGTGTAAAGGTGAGTTGCTGTCCCTCCCTCCATGCCTCATTCTGTCCTTGCAAGAAATCTCGGTCTGTTTTCACAGCCTAGAAAGCAAGCACCAGAATTGACTAGAGTACAAGCCTTTGTTAGTTTCTTCTTTCTTTCTTATTTATTTATTTGGTACAAGGTCTTGCTATGCAGTTCAGACTCATAGTGATCCTCTTGTCTCAGCCTCCCCAGTGCTGGGATTACAGGTGTGTGCCACCACACCTGGTTTTGTGACCAGCATGGTGCGGTTCCAGGACTGGTTCTGCGTGCGGTACCGGAGATCAAACCCAGTCCTTATGCCTTCCAGGCAGGCGCCTAGATCACTGGGCAATTTCCCCAGCCCTCATAGCTTATTTCTTACTGGATACATCTATTAAGAACTCTAGGCAAGCCGGGAGAGTGGTGCTTGCCTGTGATCCAAGCACTTAGGAGGCTGAGGCACGGGGATGTGGAGTTTGAGGCCAGCCTGCTGATATAGCAGGTCTAAACTGGCCTGGACTATGTACTGAGATCTGGTCTCAAAAATGAGAACAAGCTCTGGACAGGGACCATCTGTGAACATGAGAGGGGAACACGAGAAGGGAGGAGGTGGGGCCATGCGTTCAGGTTGGTAAAGAAGTGAACCTACACAAGGCTAGCAATGTCTCATCTGGGAAAAGAATGGAGTAGAAAGGAAGAACTGTGTGTGGAATTAGGTGGAGAAGGAAGCAGATGTAGACTGGGGTTCTGTCCTCACAGCGTGCAGAGCTGACTCTGGGGGGAGCCAACCTGGAGCACTGCCTCATTAGCTGGCTTTCTGGTCTTTCCTGGGCCGTGGCATGGGCGATAGTGTCCCCATGGAGGAAACCGGGACTCAGAGCTGAAGCCAGCGGCACACGGCACACAGCTCACGACCGCAGTGAGGCTTGCTCTTTGGCCCTGAGCTCATCGCAGGGTCCTTCCTCGGCTGCCCCTCTCCCTTGCATAGGTCTACTCTGCCTGCTGCGTGTGCTGTAAAACCTGTAGCCCTAGCTGTGTATCTCAGGGGTGGCTGTATGAAGCCACAAAGAGAGCTCTGCCTCCCTCTGTCCCTCCTGACCCCCTCCTGGCAGCAGCACATCATATGGAAAGTGGGGACCATGAAGCATCTCGAAACCAGGTTGTAGGGCTCACGTGTTTGCATCAAGTTTCTGGTGTCTGACCTCTTGCACCCTTCCCTTGGGCAGTCCTGGCCTCTGCACCATGCTGTCCCCTGCACCGGGAGTTCTCTGGGACCTGCTCCCTCCGAGTCATGTTTCTCAGCTGGCACTGGGAGCTGGTGCCTCTGGAGGGAAAGATGCCTGCACCTGCCGATTGTCATTTACTTCACTAAAGATAGGGGTAGCCTCTCGGACCTTCAGCTAAGGCCAAGAGGAGCACCTTGCTAGATTAGGATCTGATTTGTCTTCTCTTTGAGGACACTGTAGGAAACAGATTTTCTGAGCAGGGAGATGGATTGGAAGCCTGCTGTGTTCACCCGGTGGGCTGGCCTGGTGTTGTAGCATCCCCGGGTTTGTGCAGCCCACTGAAAACAAGGAAAGCAGACACAGCGTGGTCATGGGCTCCTGGCCCACGCTACCCACATCTGTCTTTTGCACAGCTGCCCTGAAGCCCTCAGGCACCAGGGGCTAGTTTAACAGGAAAGCCAGATCTTCATACACAGTTTCCTGTGGTACCATGTTTTTACTTCTTCTGCAGAGATGCCCAGAGGGGTTGAAGGAGACCTTTAATCTTAGCTTTTTGAGGAATCTGCACATTGATTTCCATGGTGGTTGCACCAACCTGCACTCCCACCCACGGTGGAAAAGGGCTTCTTTTTCCCACAGCTCCTCCAGCATTTGTTGCTGGTGGTTTTCTTGACAACAGCCATTCTTTCTGGGGTGAGATGGAATCTCAGTGTTGTTTTAATTTGCATCTCTTGAATGACCAGTGATGTCGAGCATTATTTCTTTTCTGTTTATATTTGTTCATCTGAGGAGTGTGTATTCATCTCAGTTGCCCAGTTTTGGATTGAGTCTTTGAATTGGGGAGGGGCTGATTTTTTTCAATTTTTATGTGTTCTAGATAGGAGTCTTTTTTTTTTTCTCAGAGACAACTGCTTATAATTTTTTCCCACTCTGTGGGTTGTCTTTTCAATCTGTTGGAAATTTCTTTTGATGGGCAAAAGGTTTTAAATAAGATGAGAAGTTGATTCTTGGAAGTATTTCCCGTGTGGTATGGGTTTCATTCAGGAGCTCTCTGCCTACCCCTGTGTCTTCAAGATTTCTGCTTGTTCCCTCTCCCAGCAGAGGTAGTGTTTCCCCCTTAATATTTAGATCTGCGATCCATCTTGAATGTAGTTTAGCATCTGGTGATAGACATGGGTCTAGTTTTACTCTTCAGCATGTGGAAAGCCAGTTTTTCCAGTACTGCGTATTAAAGAGGCTGTGTCAGCAGTTTTCAAAATGCCCAGGATTGTTTTTAAAACAACTAGACCTCTAATCATAACTTCAACTTTGATTTGTGTTTTCAGAATTAAAGAGCACCAGGAACATAAATGCATTCTTGCCACTGAAGATGCAGGTAGTCCCTGAGGGAGTGCATCTCTGTATTCCTTTTCTAGGTCCATTTCCAGACTTAACTGCTGCTGAAACTTTTTATGGGCCTTCTCAAGCCCCTCTGTATGCATCTGCAGCATGGGTGTTTGCAATAAAACCTCAGCATCTCTTGCTACATAACAAGCTATCCCAAAACACTCTGGTGGAAAACAACCAACATTTGCTTTCTGAGTATCCGTGGCTGAGAAATGAGGTGCAGTTTAGGATACGGGCTCTGTCACGGGTTCGTGGTGGGCCCTGGCAGCCTGGAGCCCCACCCTCACCAGCTGGGCTGCTCCATGGGGCAGCTGGCAGCATGGAGGCTGCCTTCCTTCAGAACAGGCAGCAAGAAAATAAGAGGAGGCCCGAGGACGATCCCAGTCTCACAACGCACACCTTGGCCCTTGTGGCATTTTCTGTCCTCAGAAGAGACTCACTAGGGCCAGCCCATGCTCTGCGGGAGGAGTGGACTCAGAGTGGGGGCACGCAGGAGCCAGCTGAGGCACTGTCCACAGTACCCACACGACCCTGCCACCACCCTCGAATATGATCACTGTGTTTGCGAGGTCTCCCCTGACCAGCCTGCTCTCAGCCCAGTGGAGTGGCACATGGCTGAAATCCTAGCACTCTGGGAGGCCGAGGCAGGAGGATCACAAGTTCAACCCCAGGCTGGATGGATGAGTGACTAAGCAAGACCCTGTCTCAAAATATAAAATTGATGAAGGCTGTGAGGTGGAGCTCAGCACAAAGACCCTGTGTTTGATCTCCAGTCCTGGAGAAGGGAGCCAAAGGCAAACACTTAGTCTGTCTGTCTGTCTGTCTTGTTCTCTCTTGCTTTCCCAGCATCTAGAAAGTACCTAGCACATTAATACTCAACAGATATGTGTTAATTAAATGTTCTGTAATTTACTTTTCATAGGTATGTCTCAAAATATTTCTAAGACACTGTATGTGTCTGTGTATTCTACATTTATTTTTAATGAGTAGCATTTTTTTTTCAAGGGGTACCAGGGGTCGAACTCAGGACCTTGTGCTTGCCAGGCAGGCACTCATGCCACTGAGCCATCTCCCTAGCCCTTTACTTTTTTTAATGACACCTAACAGTCTCCATTACGAAGGTTTCCTTCCCTCCGTCGCCTTCTTGCTGGGCGCGTACTGTTTCTGTGCTGCCACAGGCATCCCATACAGTACATCTTCACCCACATGCACAAAAAGTTGCTGACAGAAGGCTCCTAGGTGGCTGTAATTTCAAAGCCTGCCTGTCCTTTTCATGTTTGAATTAGGTAAGGAGGCCATAGCACAAGGGCACTTTTAATCATCGTGTCTGTTTTAGAACAACCATGTGAGTCCACCGTGCCTGTGTTGCATTGGCATTTAATGCTGCATGGTCATCAAAAGCCTGTGGCATGAGTTTGGGATTTCAGTTACCTGCTCCCTGCCGGGCTCCAGTCTGAGAGGGGTTATTTCTGCTGCCTGAGTACATGCTGCCATGTTCCACGGAGTTGGAATATGCTAGAAAACACAGCAGCTGGCTTTGTGCAGGCCGTCAGGGAGCCTGAAGGTAGGACAAGCTCTGCTTGGCCTACAGTACGTTAAGGGATGATAATAACTCAAGCAGTGAATCAGAAATACATGCGCATGGTGGAAGGGCAGTAGAGGCCAGTGCAGCTGGCCTGCTCAGTAAAGGCTTCAGGGGAGTGGGGCTTGAGCCACCCCCGAGGGCAGGCACAGGCGTGGACAGGTGGGGGAGCAGGCCGTGGGCAGAGAGCGGGAGGGCAAGAGTGGGTCAGGCCCGCGCCGCTGCCCCAGGGTGGTTCCGGGCTCCTTCAGGAGGGACCCTTTGCGGTGGTATTGGTCGGTGCCGGGGGAGACTGAGTGATGCACCCCTCCAACTGCTAAACTGCTTCAATCTGAAGAACCTCTGGAACACGGACCTGCAAGTACCTGCTTAGGAATGGCTTTGTCATTGTCCTCAGAACATCTCCTTGCTTTAGAATTCCTGCTGGCCTGCCCCTTGCTGCAGTCATGATTTTAATTTCATCAGAGGGTAAGAACATGGAGACAGCATCTCTCCAGAGGAAGGTAGGGCGTCCAGTGTGGAGCATGAAGGTCAGTGCGCACATCCCCAAGCTGGTCTGACTGAAACTGCTGCCCCTACAGCCCCTCCCAGCACACAGTGGCTGCGCAGCAAACACCCAGCTGGGCCCTGTGCAATAAGGATGTTTCTTTTCCAAAGGCTCTGTCCAGGCAAAGCAGTGTTGTTTCTTCTTCATAGAGCTTCATCCGGGTAAAACCTGTGTGCGTGAGCACTACCTGACCTCTGGACAGGGCCTTACAGGGCAGCCCTGGGCTCCTGACCTTGGCCTGGTGTCTCCAGCAGAACAGAAGAGGGTGACAGAGAGGGCCAGTGTGACTGCATTCATGTGACTGCGCTCCAGCTTGCTTGCTTTTTTCTTTTTTTGTGGAACAAGGGATTGAACTCGACCCTGTGCTTGCCAGGCAAGTGCATATTCTACTGAGCTGTCTGCCTGGCCCCCTAAGAGGCCCAGCTTTTTTTGGTTCCAGCTGGCATACTCACACCTTCTGAGCATCAGTTACCCTGCCTCCTGGAGTCACCCCTGCTCCCTCTGCTGTTTGTGTCAGCTCCGGCCTTGCCTTTAGCAGTCCTGGCTTTTCAAAGCGCTTCTGCTGTCTTGCATTGTCCATTCTGACATGTGATTAGAAATTTTTAAAATATATTAAGACAACACGTAGCTGCCCTGGGGAAAATAACAGAACATTTGCAAATAAAAAGCAAAGTCCTCTGAAAACCTTTTCTGCTTTGCAAACCCGTTGTCAAGATGGATTGGTGTGGCATTTTAACACTAGAGGGCGCCAGTGGTTGAATTATGTGGACAAGTTGCCCTTGCCTAGAAATTGGTCAGTATGGTCCCTTCTTCTTCTATTGTTATTGCTATTGTTGTTGTTCTTGTGCTAGGCAAGTACTCTGCCAATGCACTGCACTCCTAGTCCTTGTTTGACACAGGGTCTTACCAAATTATGCAGGCTAAACTTGAGTTTCTGATTGTTCTGCCTCAGCCTCCTGAGTGGTTGGTGTCTTTTGTGTTTGCTCATTTGTGTGTCTTGAGATAGGCTGTCACTATGTAATTCAGGCTAGACTTGAACTCGCTTTGTGGCCCAGGTTGGCCTCTAACTTGGCATCCCTCCTGCCTCAGCCTCCTGAGTGGCGGGATCGCTGGTGTGTCACAGTTTCCTTAGCTTTGCCCTTTGCAGATTCCCGTGTCGCTGGAGTAGTGCAGCGTGCAGCCCCAGGAGCTGGACCTCAGGGGTGGGCGTGGCTCCAGGCCCCTCTTGTGGGGGACAGCTGCCCCCAAGAGCTGCCCCACGCTGCACTGCCTGGACCCTGGTGTCACCAGCGTTGCGTGTCTTCCCATGCAGCGCAGGCCAGGCCACAGTATCGCATCTTCCTGCTCTTACATCGCATGTGTGTTCTAGGGTCCAGAGTGAGGTGCATCTGGTGGGTACTCCACATGGCCTGGGACGGAACGCGCCCTGCGGTTGTTGGACCGAGTGGTCAGGAGATGCAGTCAGGTCCTGCGGACTAGTGTCGCCGGGAGTTCAAGTTCCGCCTGCTGACTCTTTCTCTCACCTCGAGGCACATTGAAGTCTCCAACTTTAAGAGGAATCAATCATCAGTGCTTTTCAATTTTTAATTAGTACAGCTTAACCTTCTCCTGTTAGATAGTATACCCTGAGGCTAATGCCTTCTTAAGAACAGACCTGTTTGTCACCATGTACTGCCTCTTACCAAATCTGATGAGCTCCCTTGCTCTGAAATTTTCTTTGTCTGGAATTAACATACACTGGAATGCCCCCCTGTCCTCACGGGAGTCATTCAAGATCCCCCGCAGAAGGTACTCAGTACCAAACTACATATGCTGTGCTTTCTCATATCTGTAAATACGTCTGTCATAAAGTTTAATTTATAAATTAGGCACAGTAGGAGATTAATAGTAATAACTAATAATAAAATAGAACAGTCACAACAGTATACTCTAATAAAATTGCCAGCATCACTACTTTTATAATTTAGGGGCTATTATTATGACATAAGTCAGGGTACTTGAATATGATGCAACATGGCACCACATACTTTATCTCTTAAATCCTTTCCCTGGGCCTGTGTGCTAAGACGTCTTCAGTTTAGTGCTATTAGAAGGTGGTAGGAATCTTTAACAGTCGGGCCTCTTCATGCAGATTTTTTTTTTTTTTTTTTATGGAACCAGGGATTGAACCCAGGCCCTTGGGCTTGCCAAGAAAGTGCTTATTCCACTGAGCCATCTCCCTGGCCCCAATCACAGTTGTTTTAAATTCCCAGTATGATTGTTTCAACTTCTCTGCCATCTCTGAGCCTAGCTCTGACGTTCTATCTCCTTTTCCTGAGCCTCGTGGCTTTATCTTAGTAGCTAGACGTGATGGGCGGGGTCAAGGAATGGGGGCTCACACCCCATGGTGCTGCGCCCTGCCTTGTCTGAGGGTGTGACCTTCACAGGCCGCCTGGCGTGCCCTGGGCTCTGGTGGAGCAGGACGGCCGGCTGCGCCGCAGGGAGGCATTTCCTTTCCCCTGAGTCCCAAAGGAGCTGATAAGACCCAGTAGTTGAGGCTTCGCTGACATGCCTTCTCCTTGGGGCGGGCCCTAAGAAGCGGCCCGGAATGCGGCAGCCTGTTTCAGAACAGTTAGCTTCCCTGCCCTCTGGGGACGGTGTGGAGATGCTCCCCCTCCACTTCCTGAAGTGTGCGTTGCACGTGTGACTCGCAGTGAGGACAGCAGGCTGTCTCCCTGGGATCTGTTTGGATCCAGAATTTAACTCCATTTTTTTTCCCAGGGAAATCAATTAAATCCTTCTTGAATTGGTATTTGCTCCCCAAAAGGAATCTTAAATATGAGGTTTATTTGTTCATCCTTATTTCATATATTCAAAGTGCCTGGAAGAAAATAAGTAGACACTGGTTATCTCTGCAAGGTGATTTGATGGGTGAGTTTAGTTCTGTGGGAAGGAATGAATGGAGGCTTGTATCTTTATACTTATTTTTTTTGCATTTTCCAAAATGTATCATGTATTTCATACTGTATGCAGTTTAACAGACAAAGTGACACGTTAGGCCATGAATATCGGAATGTGTCTCTTTCCAGTCTGCAAAATGAACGTCCACCGTCGGTGTGAGACCAACGTGGCACCCAACTGTGGGGTGGACGCCAGGGGAATCGCCAAGGTGCTGGCCGACCTGGGAGTCACTCCGGACAAAATCACCAACAGTGGCCAGAGGAGGAAAAAGGTAACCTGCACGTTGGTGGCATTCCTGGGCCTGTTGGTGGGCCGGACCCCTGTGCTGGCTTCCAGAGAGTGCTCTGGTCTGAGACTGTTAGATCCCTGGGTTTGAGACATTTGACTCAAAGCAACATGTGGCTGAAGAGAAAAAAGCCAGGCATGGTGGTGTGTACCTATAATCAGAAGGCTGAAGCAAGAGGATCACAAGTTTTTAATACCCTGTGTCAAAATAAAATATTACAGTAAGGTGGAGCTGTAGCTCAGTGCTTTCTGGATTCAATCGAAGGAAGGAAGGAAGGAAGGAAGGAAGGAAGGAAGGAAGGAAGGAAGGAAGGAGGGAAGGAGGGAAGGAGGGAAGGAAGGAAGGGAGAAGGGAAAAGAAGGAAGGAAAGAAAAGAAAAGAAGTGGAAAGGAACAGAAAGAGGAGAAGGCCAAACAAATAAGATGAAAAGTTTTCTACAGCTGCTAGAAAGGGGGCGACAGTAAAAGAACATTTCTGATTTAACATTTGCCATAGAAACAGGAGGCTTGAGATAAAGCCCATAGGACTCCATCTGGGCACCATGTAACAATGGTGACAGAGCAGTAGACCTGCCTGCCCCGGCTGTGTCACTGAAACAAGGCCAAAGGTCTGAATGTCCCTTGGGTGGTGGTATCACGAGGATAGGTGGACACAAGGCTGGGCCCACTTTCTGCCCTAGGAGAGGCCGGGACTTGTGCTGTGCTGGCGCTGAGCTGCCTGGGAATACTGTGGAGAGCCTGCGCTCGGAGCGTCAGGGCCTTGCCTTAGAGACCAAAGCCCGCTCTGCGCATCAGTAGTAGAGCTTTCGCAGGTGCTGTTTTGATAAAGCAGGGCCCACAGGTAAAAATAGAGCTAAAGGATCTGTATCCGGCTCCTCTTTAACCTGACTCCTAGGACTGAAGGAGCAAGTTGGCATGGTGGGGCCTGCTTGTGGTCTAGGCTGGGGCAGGAAGAGCCCACATTTGAGGTCAGACTGGACCCTTTAGTGAGCTCCTGTCTCAACATGAAACAAAATAATAAATGAAGTCAGAGGTCCAGCTCTAGCTCTGGTAACACACACACACACACACACACACACACACACACATATACACACATACACAGACACACATACACACACACCACACACACACATACACACATACACGCGCGCGCATGCGCACACGCTCACACATGCGCGCGCACACACACCACACACATACACACGGGCGCACACACGTGCGTGCACACACACATATGCACACACGCGCGCGCACATATGCACACACACATACACACACATACACGCGCGCGTGTGCGCACACGTTCACACATGCGCGTGCACACATACACACACCACACACATACACACGGGCGCACACACGTGCGTGCACACGCACACATGCATGTGCACACACACGGGCGTGCACACACACATGCACACACACATACACACATACGCACACGTGTGCGCGCGCACACACATACACCACACACATACACATACACACACATGCACACACAAATACACATGGGCACATACACGCATGCGCACGCACACATGCACACGCACACACACACACACACAGAGGAAGTGGGCTCTGAAGAGTATGTGTGTGAGAGCCAGAGCCCTGCGGCCCCGGCGGGCTGTCCTGATGTGCGCAGGTACTCCCTGCCCTGCAGCAGGCGTTTCCAAGTGCTTCTCTACAGAGCCACATCTGACGCTAGGGACCCTTGTGGTCTTGGCTCCCTGAATTCGGTGCTACGTTTCCTCGGCTCCTTATTTTAGAACCTGCTTGTGTCTTCTCCCCGTCATCACCGGAAGAGCTCTCTCTCCTGGTGGGGAGGCTGGGCTGTCTCCAGCCTCCCTGCTTAGCCCGTGCACTTTGTGTGTTGGGCGTCTCTTCTCAGTTCTGAAGTCCCCCAGCAGAACCCCTGCTTCAGCTGTTGGCCTGTGGCACTGGAACCATAAGCAGACACCAGGACCCAAATCACCGGGTCTCCTGAAGTGGTGGACCATGGCGCTCTGTGGTGACCATGTTAGACGGACACAGTATGAGGTCCAGAGAGAGCCCTTCTCACGGGCAGGAGATTTTGTTCCCTGTTGGAATAACATAGGGTGGACTCTTTCACTGTCATGGAACATTTAAGAAAACCGAGTGCCTCTCCTCTTTCCTGCCTGTGTGGGCTCAGTGCTGGCAAAGCCATCCCTCACTGGATGTGCACCTGAGGGATGCTGGTGGGAAGCCAAGGTGGAGAAACTGAGGAAGGCACAAGAGGAAGAGCTAAGGGGTCGCAGCCCTGGTGGTCTTAGTGCTTTGATGCTTTGGATGCAAAACTTGGAAAAAAGCCGGATGGCAGCTTGAGTTGGTGCAGAGGACAGGAGTAATGTCCCTTCGTCAGAAGGTCCTGGCAAGAGTGTCAGACCTGCTGGAGCTTTGCTCCGGTCCCTGTCCCAGAAAGCGCGAAGTGCTCCCTGGAGGATAACTTGAGGTGGGCATGTCCTTACTCAGCCGGACGCTTCTGTCCAAAGCTTCCCTCAGACGTCAGCGCGCCAGGAAATATTTCTCGAGTGCCCGCAGGAGCATCACTCGGTGCACGTGAGGGATGGCGCAAGTGCTGGATGCTCTCACCTCCGAGTCCAGGGTCGGCCTGAGTAGAGAACCCCACCAGTGTACACACAGATGCCCAGTAAGGCAGTAAGTGCCCAAGAGGGGGAGAGGTGGCCGGCCTTGGGTGGCTTTGGGTGAGAGACCTGCCTGTGTGGGGGAGCAGAGGGAGGCTTGCCCCAAAGAGCTTAGATGCACTTTGCGTGGAAAGTCAGTTGCACTTGGAGAGAATGGGAGTGGAACAAACCTCTCATTTCCTTTCCTCATTGGTAGGTGAACCCTTGAGCCTGCTGTTGTATGTCCAGCCCTCGAGGGGCACACACAGCATCCCTAATAGCTCTCCTGCGGGGGACCCCCCGGTCCTTGGCCCCAGGAAACTCACAACCCTCATTTCTGATGCCTCTCTCCTTTTCCTGCTCTCTCTAGCTTGTTGCTGGTGCCGAGTCCCCCCAGCCTGCTTCGGGAAGCTCCCCATCTGAGGATGATCGATCCAAGTCAGCACCCACCTCCCCTTGTGACCAGGGTGAGACCCTCAGACTTCCTTCTCCCCAGAAGCCCTTCACCGGCAGGACCAAGGAGCAGGAAGCTGCTTCACCAGGGGTTGAGGGTGGCCTTGGCAGGGGCCCTTGCACACCCACCCTTCTTTCCCTCTGCGACGCTGTCTAGAGCCCTGGGCACTAGATGGCAGTGCTATACTTAAATCCCTTCCACGCCAGGGTGAGAGAGAGAGCCAGTGTATCAGCATATGTGACCTCAAGCACCCCTGCCCCCAACTCCAGGGGCAGGGAGAAAAGGAGTGCAGCCCCTCCCCTCACCAGCAGCCCCAGTGTCTGGACCTTTTAACACACACACACACACACACACACACACACACACACACACACACACACACACCATCATACCCCCCTACCTCCATACCCCCCCAAAAAAGAAAGACCCTGACATCAATTTGAGCTGGAAGGTGGATGGGAGAGGACATTTCCTGTCCTGGTCCGTGGGTAGGAATAGAAAGAAGGAGCTGTAAAAGAAGTTGAAAGAAGTGAGGCAGAGCGTGCTTCAGGCCCATTCCTCCTCTCCCGCTCGGGTCTGGATGTCTCTTTCTGTCTGAATATGCTGAAGTAGTAAGTTCTGCAGGTAAAATACGCACAAAAATAATAATTTCACAGAATTATTGCAAAGAAATGCTGGGGCTGGCCAGGGACTATCACATGTAAAGCCTTCTACTCGGACATCAAAGATCTGCAGAGAAAGGAGAAGCCGCCTCTGCTGCTGCAGGTCCCGGATGTTCTGCAGCTCCTTTTGTACATCTGTTCTTAACTCCATGGGGAGTCTGTGTTACTGGCCACAGGTACAGGGAAGAAGGCAGAGGCCACAGCTGAAAGCTTTATCCCAAGATCAAACGCCAAGTTGGCAATAAAGGAGAGCCAGAGCTATCAAGTCCCACCTGGAGATCAGCTCGGGCAGCCCAGCCCTTCTTAACCAGGAAAGAGAAAAACGGCTTCAGGGACCACGTCCCAATCCCAAGGCCACAAAATAATTGGTCTCAGTTGTTCTTTATGTTGCCTCAGTTTATTCCCTCTGTGTTTGCTTCATCCCTGAGAGACCTGACCCACTCATGAATTGTAAGTCTGACCCCGGACCAGTGTGGGCACCTTCACGTTCCTTTTCAATGCAGAGACCTCCTCTGGGAGCTTGGACGAGATAGGGACAAATGAAAAGAGACCGCATGGGAAGTGCCCTGGTGCCCAGCCTGCCTGCCGCCGGCCTCAGGCCAACACAGTGCCTCGTGGGGTCTCTGAGCATGCAGTGGGGCCAGGGTGTCCCAGCAGGGACGCAAGCACTGTTGGATGGGAGAGCCCTTTTCACGAGGTGTAGCTCTGTCACCACATAGAAGCGAGCCATTTTTTCTTTCCTATATGAACATAGACAATTCCGTCAAGCTTTTGTGTCCCAAAAGTGTAGGTTCTGCCTTCTAATAGCTGTTAAATGCACAGGTTTGGCTCTGGGGAAGACTAATGTCAGACTGAGTGAAGGCTGGGCCCACAGTTGGATTTGGGGGGGATCTGTAGATGCAGGTGCTGCCTTCTCTCCTTCCTCACCAACACCACTACCCTGACCCACCCCAGAGGAGCCCGCTGCATGCCTGAGAAGCTCTCCAGAGTCCTAGGCTGGGCTGCTACAGGCTTCAGATCTTTGAAAAAAAAAGCTTAAAATCTTTCTGTCAAGAGATTGGGTCATTCATACTCAGTTCAAATTTCCAGGGATAAAGTCTCTCAGACTCTGTAATCCAAGTTATGAGTATCTTTGAGAGTCAGGTTATACTCAAGATTCGTATTTCTAGGCTGAGGAGATAGCTCAGTGGTCTAAGTGCCTTCTGGCAAGCTGAAGGTCCTGAGTTTGATCCCTGGTACTGCATTCTGTGGCAGCCAAGGAACCCTGGGTGCACTGTGCCCGCTCCTAAACCAGGAGTGGTAGCACATGCCTGGAATCCCAGCACTGGGGAGGCTGAGACAAGGAGGATCACTAGGAATCCGAGCTGTGTAGTAAGACTGTGTACCAAATCACTCGCTCACTCACTCACTCACTCAGTCCTATTTCTACACAATTGAGTACATGTATTGGTAAATGAATGGTCATCTGTAGAGTTTCTTTGAATACAAAAAGTCAGTGTCACCCCACATGGGAAGCAGTTCTTTTATTCATGAAAGGCCCATTGCCATTTTGTCCAGTAGCCTGTTTGAGATAAGTATTTCATGTAATCCTACAAATCAAGTAGAGACTCTTAGAACCTGTTGGCGAGATAGTGATGTCACTTTGACTGTGACAGCTGATCTTGGCTGGTTGCCATTCTGTTCTTCAAAGGGGACTCAAAGGCCAGTTGCTTTGTGACTCCACAGAGTTCCTGAGCTGCTGGATTGTTGCATTGCACCTAGAATTATGCACCTGGCTGGATGGGGCTGCCAGAGGGGGTGGGTGCTGTGCGGCCTGAAGGGGTTCACTGGCAAGGAGCGCCACAGGGCATGGACTCTTGTCCAGCCCTGGTATGTGCAGGCGCTGGAGAGCATGTGCGTCAGACCAGCAAAGGCATTCCCTGTGCTTCTGGGTGGCTGGGATGCCGCCTTGAGCTGGTTGCTGTGCAGGGCAGGAGAAAGGTTCATGGATGAGCACTAACACAGTTCTGTGCCTCTTACCCTTTGGCCCTAGAATTAAAAGAGCTTGAAAACAACATCCGGAAGGCCTTGTCATTTGACAACCGAGGAGAAGAGCACCGGTCATCGTCCACTGATGGCCACCTGGCCAGCCCTGGCGAGAATGGCGAAGTTCGGCAAGGCCAGGCCAAGCGCCTGGGCCTAGATGAGTTCAACTTCATCAAGGTGTTGGGCAAAGGCAGCTTCGGCAAGGTGCGTGCCAGCTGCGGGGCCTGCTCGTCTTCTGTAGCCCATGACGTCGCTGCTTCTGTTTGGTCACTGAGGAGCATCTCAGCCTGGTCTTTCCCTTCTTTGTTTTTTAAGTTAATTTTATTGGTATACTTTTGATATATGTAACGACCACATTCCCTGAAGGGAATTTCCCATGAGTCATCTTTTCTCCTCACTGGCCTCCCCTCCATCCAGCCTTCCTCCCCTCTGTATTTACAAAAGGTTTGTTTCCAGTTTTGCCTTTTATTTGCTCTTTCTTATTTTTCCCTTCCTTGCCCCCATCTCCCCTTTCTATTTGAACATTTTCTTTCTCCTTCCCAATGTCTGTCATCCACTGTGGTCCTTATTTACTCCTTTGGCTTCTCACACAGAGAAACAATGTGATATTAAAATCATGTGGGTCTGATTTATTTCACTTAAAAGTGTGGTCTCAAGGTGCCTCTGTATACCTATAAATGTCTCAAATTTACCTTTTTTGGCAAAGTAGAAGTATACTGTATGTATATATATATATATATATATATATATATATATATATATATATATATATATATAAAGACCCTACATCTTCTCTATTTGTCTGCTGATGGCCATTTGGGTTGTTTCCAAGGTTTAGCTTCTACACATTGTGCTGCCATAAGCATGGTGTGCATATATTGCCATAGTATAATGTTTTTAGCTCTTTTGGGGAGATAGTGAATCGCTGGGTCAAATGAAGCCTCCAGTTTCAGTTTTTGAAGAATCTCCACCCTGCTTTCCATATTGCTTGTACCAGTTTACACTCCCACCAACAGTGGAAAAGAATTCCTTTCCCTCCACAGCCAGATAGGGCTGTGCCGCTCCAGTCAATGGGCTGATCCAGCAATCACCCCCCGTTAATCCCAGTGCACTAGGAATCAATGACGAGATTTAGCCACCCCTGGAAAAAAAAAATAAAAAGCCTATGACCAAATGAGGCTTTAGGGGCGACATTAGACGCAAACCCTAAGAAATGGGCCAATGCAGGTAGGAGTTGTTTCTGTTGCTAATTGGGTGTGTGCCTTCACGCCATGCTACATCCCAAACATCTTCTTTCTTTTTTTTTTGTCCTAAAATGGGGTCTTTCTAAATTACTTAATTGCCCAGGATGCACTTGTTTCCAAACTTTGCCTCAGCTTCCAAGAGAGCTGGGATTACCACACCCAACTAGGTTGTCTCTTCTCAGGTCAGTTTTCCCTATTCGTCCAATGGGCCAAAACTGAGTGAGATACATTGCAGGTAAGTGAACACTTAGAAGGCTTTATAGACTCTGGGCAGCCAGCCAGGGTTTCACAGAGTGCTACGGACGGGAGCCGGGCCTCGCAGGACATGTGCGCACGCGTGAAAGCGCTTTAGCGCTTGGTCCTCATCGACTCCCACTGCCCACCGTGATGCCCACTGCACTGTCCTCTGTGCACAGGCTGTGCTGGGAACCCATGTGCGGCGCCACGGTGCGGTTGTGATTCAATCCCACCTGGTACCGGGCACCTGCAAGCCACAGCTTCACCCTTGCGATTTGTAATGATAAAGACAAGCCGTGCCTTGTGGCGGAGATGATCCCTGTGACCCGGGGGTAGCGGACCCTTCGCTATGCTGCTATCTCTGGCAGTTCAAAGGCCAGCCAAAGATGGAAGACCTTCCACATGCCATTATTCACAATGGTATCTTTGGGTTTTCTAATCATTGGAAAATAAGATGCAGACCAGAAGCTAAAGAAACTTGTGGTGGGTGAACAGGGAATACGGTGGCGCACCCCTGTAATCCCAGTACTTGGAAGGTGAAGGCAAGAGGATCCCCACAAGTTCGAGGCCAGCATGGGTTTTATATGTAGAAGCAGCTTAAGCTATAGGACAAGACCCTGGAAAATACCTATGAAGAACCTGACACTCAATAAGAAGTGAATTCAAATAGTTCAAAATACACAACTGAAGATTTGGTCTCTAAGGGAGAAGTACACAAAGATATTGCTCTATACACCCAAGACTCAAGTGGATAAAAGCAAAACATGGGTGCTTTGCTCCCTGAATATTCATGTTCTTCAATGCAAAAGGGCATGAAAGCTAAGAATTCAAGACCCACTCCATGAAGGAACAGTCTTTTCTTTAGAACCCAGTTGTTTTACACAGCTATCAGATATGTGAAAAAGATTCTCTTACATGTTTTTATTCCTTTTTAACATCTATTCCATGAGATATTTCTTTCTCTATTGTTTTTATTTCTTAAATATAATAGGGCATTTATACCTCTACATTTGTTCTACATACATAGTGGAAACTAGGACAAAATATATTTAGTATGAAAAAATAATGTATTCAGCGTGCCACTGTCAATAATGGTACAAATACCTTTCCTCCCTCCTTCAAAGATTGGTCTAAAATTGTGTTATTTCTTGATGAAAATTTTCAGCATAAACTTTATAGAGTCTGTCTTCCTTGAGGCTAGGAGCTGGAGAAAATCTTGCCATGTAGTGCTTTTAAAGTTAAATGTTATTTAATTGATTCTTCTGACTCTTAGTAAACATTGTACTTATCCTCTACATGCAGCAAGAGAGTCAATTAACCGTGTCTAGGCTTCGATGAGGGTCCCTGGCTGGGAGTACTCCCCACCCTTGCTTCCTGCAGGTATGGGTTGGCCTTTCTGTGTGCTTGCCAGGCAGCCCCCATGCTGATAACTATCTGAACTCAAGGGCAGAAAGATGAAGATGCAGTTAGCAGAGGAAGCTGGGTAGCACTGCAGCTCAGACTCTTTGATTTCCCCTTGCTTTGCTTAAAGCCAGGCCAGGGTGTCGAAGAGGGTCAGCTCTCTGGATCCCACAGATCAGAGAGTCCCTGATCTGAGGATCAGGGCTGCTGTGGGGTCATGTGGCCTCATGTGTCTTGTGGGTCAGTCTGATGGCTGGCTGCAGGTCTATTCTTCCATTCTCCAGAGGGAAGGGCTCTGGAAAAGCCCCAGGGCCCTGGGCCTGCTTCCCCCCATCTCTCCTGCTCTATCTTATCCGGATATCTCCTGGTGGGATAGTGGCTGAGGCTTACTGAAGAGTCAACAGGTGAAGCAATCACATTCTTTGGAGCCTGTCTAAATAACAGACAGACCCTGGGCCTCTGGCTTATGCGCCTCACTCAGGCTTGTGAGTTGGGTGTGGTTGAATTTTAAGCAAGATTAAAAAATGAATCAAATGAGCTCACTCAAGAGTTCCAGGATACCATATGCTGAGGCCAAAAGAACTGATGACTCTGGATCCCTCAGGGAAATTTGCACCCAAAGTGTGAGCCAGTGTAGAATCTCTACATTATATTGGTGGTGAGAGATCTTCAGGTTAACATCATGAATTCCTTTCCTGAGTTTCTGAGTTGCTGCTCTTTGGTTTGAAGAACTGCCATTGGAGTTCTATATACTTAGATGCTAATTGATTAAAAGGAATGGCTTATGGCATTTGTAGGTAAGAGAGAACAAAAATTTCAAATGACAGGAAATGATAAAAAATACCGAACGGCAGGCCTGCTACTTAGCTCTCTGGAGAAGGACTCAGCTTTCTAGCTGTACAGTGGTAGAGGAAACCACAAAGAAAAACGGCACAGATGTAAGTGCATGAAAGTAAATGATTCTGTTCAAGAGGAACACGTAATAATAAAAAGTGTAAAACAAGTTAATATTAGTCCATAACCACTTTCGCAGGAAGTAGCCCATGGGTTTCTAAATGGGATCATATGCACAGATTTCTAAGAAATAATATAAGACAGCAAAAAAGTAGATGGGACAAATAACAAACCCCTAAAGAGATACAATCAGAAAATAAGTACATGTCTGAATTCATTTCACTGGAGTTGCAAGTTTAATAATTGCATGTGATCATAAGAATATTCATCGAACAGGGGTGCACTGAACTTTCTTCTTTGCCAGAGCACTGTGCCAAAGATTAAGAAAACATAAATAACAATAATTCTATAAGGAAGGGTTATTTTCCTAAACATTTTTAATGTGGTTATAATATTTAAAATTAGAGCTAGGCAGGAATCAGGTTAACTTCCACAGCATTTGCTGCTGTGTTTCCTCCTTGGAATCCCCCACATGCAAATGACAGGAACAATTTTGGTTACTTTCAGGTCATGCTGGCAGAACTCAAGGGCAAAGATGAGGTGTATGCTGTCAAAGTCTTAAAGAAGGATGTCATCCTTCAGGATGATGACGTGGACTGCACGATGACAGAGAAGAGGATTCTGGCTCTGGCACGGAAGCACCCGTACCTAACCCAACTCTACTGCTGCTTCCAGACCAAGGTATGTTCGCAGAGAAGCTGCCTGGCCGCTGTCCCGGGAAGCGTGGCAGGGCACCACAGTCCTCGGCTGTCACATAAAATTGCAGTGTCAGACCCTCCGCGTTGGTCTCTGAAAGACTTTGGAAAATCAAGTGGATTTTACCCTTGGAGAGATCAGGGTATGTTTGGACACCTTCTTCTCTGTGAAGGTCTTGGGATTTTCCATGCAGGGCTGTGCTTCTAGAGGGATAAGGTAGTACACACAGCCGGACTAAGCTGGATGGCTAACCTCAGTGTTTGTGTGTTGGAAGACCCAGCAGGCGTGGCTGGTCCTTGCTGTGTGCCTGCCTTTCTGTCTCTGGTGAGATCACCTGACCTCTGTGTTGTTTTCAGGTCAGACGAAAAAGATAAAGAACACCCTAAACACCCTAATCGCTTCTGATGTATGTAATGTCATCCAAGGTAAAGGCTGTAAGCACCTGCTTAACATTCCACAGTGAAATACAAACAAGGTGGCAGTTTCAGAGCTGCCATGTGGTTTTCTGGGGACCAGAAGGTGGCAGTAAAGAAATGAAGATAGTCGGACAACGTTACAGAGTCTCACCTCTGATTTGTTACTTATTCTTATTAAAAGAAAAGAAATGCACATGCTTCTGATGGAGCTCTTATTTTGTTATACTTTTTATGTGCTGGAGATGGGGACTTAGATTCTTCTAGAAGTGCTGTGGATTTGTAGTATTGGGCTTCTTTAGGTAGGAATGACAACCTCACCCACGATACTGTGGGTGTTGATCTCTGGCCTTTCTGTAAACTCTCACCACCATTTTTATACAAATGCTGGTCTTTCTATTTAAAATTGAACAATTATGCATTTGCACAATCAGTGAAGTTTTTACCTATTTTATCTCTCTCCCAATGTGCTTGGTGCTGTGACAGGGGCAGGAGAAGCAGAAATGAACAAGACCTGGGACTTCCATTTCTTAAAAAAAAAAAAAAAAGGTCCTGGAGAGACTGAAGATGAACTGCAGGGCCATAGCCTGGGACCCTGCAACCTTGAGTTCTCCTGGAGTGTTTCAGGGTGCAGGTGTTTATTGACATCCCTGGGGGAAACCTGTAGTGAAAATGAAAATGATTACCTTCATTTAATCTATTACTCCCAACTTAATTGATGCCACACCCCACCACCACACACAGCACTTATTCCAAGTTGAGTAACACAGATCAAATGAGATTTTTCTTATTCTTCCAATCTCTGAGGCAAATAGTGTCTTTTGAAAACTCTCTAAGTCATTCTGCTTATCTTTCAGGGATACTTACATTTTTCCTTAGGAAACTTATAAAGAAGAATCAAGTCCTTTCTGAACTGGCTTGGTGACCAGGCTGTGTTTGATGTAGGTTATAATAGCAAGTATGTATAGATTCATATGAGTTTATATGTATGCAGATATAGGGTCCAGTGTTGCCTTGGTCATTTTTCTCTTTTACTGAAACAAAATACTTGACACCAAACTGAAGGAAGGAAAGGTTTATTTAGCTCACGGTTTCAGTTCATAACCAGCTGACTCCAAGGCAGGGTTTCCTTGGCACAGCTCATGGCAATGGAAGACAGCAAAGGCAACAAGAGCAGAGAGGGAGGAGCACTAGACAAGATTCTTTCTGTCCCCTATGTGTGCAGACTGCCTGCCTCGGGTGAGTGTAGCACTCACACCCTTAATCCCAGCATTTGGATTAGTCACAAGCTCTAGAAGCCCACCCCGTGACTGCGTGAGGCTTTGGGGGGCATCTAGACACAAACCGTAATAAATATGATAGCAGAGGCTCAGAAACGGGACCAATTTTCTTCTTTTCACCACTAAGGCAATAATTCTAGATTAGTGAGAAATGTATCATATCCTATATATCTTTATCTTCCATGGTACTTTATTATAGAACCTCAGACTGGTAAATGATCACTATCAGAATTAGAGGGTTGGATGATGTATTTTTTTTTAGTATCAGGGACTGCACTGAACTACATCACCACTCCCTTATTTTTATTTTGAGACAGGGTATTACTATGTTGTTCAGACTAGGCTTGATTTGTGATCCTCCTGCCTTATCCTCCCAGAATGCTGAGATCATACAGCCATGTTCAACAATGTTTAGCTAAAGTTTTCTTTCTTTAACTATCTCTTTTATTGTCCTTTATGTACCAGTGAGAAAACTGGTTTTCAGAGAAGTTAAAATCTTTTGCCCACAGACACTTGCTCGTGGCAGAGTCAGGCCAGTGCTATCTCGTTTGACCTCTGGGATCCCCCCCTGCAGTGGACCTTTGGTCATACTGGTTTGTCATTCTGCTGTGGGACTTTAGCCACTTCCCTGCTCCTATGACACATCTCCCACTGTCGGGGGAGAGGGGCATGCCTAGACAGGGAGCCACACTGGCGTCCAGTCCAGTGGTGGGCACTGTGTGGAATCCCTGTGTGTGGTGAATTTGGGGAGCCCATGGTCAGAAGTCATCTTGGTGAATGAAGGTCTTCAGTGCCAGGAAAGCTTCCTTCATACATTGGAGAAATAACAAGATACAGGGCTCTTCATTGAGCGGCACCTTTTGAAACAAAGAATGGTATTAAATGACATCATGGCTTTCACTTAGGGTGGAGTATCCTCAAGCTTCTGTGGATTTGGGGGCTTCAGAGGACTGGAGCCTAAGGATGGGAGGAGGAGAAACTTCCTTTTCTGGACAGAGATTTGCTGATCGGTTCCTGAGGCCACTGTCAGGAGTCCACAGGTAGAGGTGCAACTGTGTGCCGCCTGTCCCAGGCCACCCCTACTTAGGAAAACTTTGCTTTCCATATGTGAGTCTAAGTTTTCTAAAATGAATCATAGTGGCCTCAAGGAAGGACCTTGTCTTACTGACTGAAGGAATTCTAAGAACTGTCAACTTATAAATCCTGAATTTAAGTTGTTAAAAAATGACTTTTCCTATGATAACTAGTAGTCATGGTTTTAAAGAATAACTGTTGGTCACCTGACCAGGGAAGGTGCTGGGCAACTGTTATCAGCAATGAGAAAAGGGATTCCCAAGTAGAAGGCTGCTCAATGGGGGTTGGGCGGCCTTGCCCTGCTCACTTTCCCAGCACATGGCCCTGGGTGGTCATGCTCTGTGTGGCCTCCTCAAACCAAGAGGACCCAGGGGTGGGGGCTCTTTGGGCTCTCAGTGGAGAAAAGGTACTCAAGCCAGACTTAGAAAGGTGGGGAGGATTTGGAAAGGATTTGAAATGGAAAGTGAGCCTCAGTCTTAATTTTGACTTTTTCCTTGAAAAGAAAATACAGCCAGTTCATTGGCCACTATGAACTTATTTTCACTAAGACCAATGCATGAACTGAGAACACAAAGACCTTATTTGCAATCCTATTAAGATTTCTTTCATTCTTATTTAATTACAGTGCACAAAGCATTCAGATTGTTAAGTCAGGTTTAATTGTTTTTAGGTGACCCTTAGTGCTCCGTGTGTAGGGGAAAATAGCTCTTCTGGAAATGTCACTTTGAAAACTTCCAGATGGGTCACGCAGAGCTTTAGACTGAATGCTATGAAAAGGTTGCCTGGCAAGACTTGGAAGTACCACAGCGAGGGTCCCATATCCCATAGGGCAACCAATCAGGTGTAGTTTGCAGAACCATTGGCATGAGGCATGACCCAGATGTGGTAAGCTCAAGTCTGGTCACTAGAGCCCATTGAATGCCACTGTAATGCATCTGGGCTTTCCTGTTCTAAACCAGCCTGCTGTTGCGTCAGGTGCTCTGGTCATTCTGCAGGGGCCCTGTGGTGATCAAAAGCAAATGGTGTGGCTCCAGCTCTCCAAGGATAGTGAGATGGGACCAACAAGCCAATGAACTGAGCCAGTAACTAGAATTTCAGTCAGATTCAAACCATGTGTTTGACCTGAGATCCTACGCTGCTGTGTGCCTTTTAGGATGCTAGTGACCTGAACCGAGTTAGGGTACCTGTAGGACTTGACCTTTGATGCTAGGTAGACGGAACTCACCATTGGTGTCTGACTTCTTCAAAGTAGATGAAACAAAAAATGAGTAGAATAAATGGAGGTTATTTGGAAAATAAGGAGAGACATTCCTGCCCTTCTGTCATCAGCTGCTGCTTGGAAGAGAGAGACAGGGGAGGGCAAGGGGCCCTCTTCACTGGCTGAGCAGTGGCAAGGCCAGGGGCTCCCTGGAAAAGTGACTTGAGGAGTTGCCCGCTCTAAGTTCTCACCCATCTATTGACTGCTTGGGACAAGAGGGCCGCTGAGAGGTAGATTTATTTTGTTTTTGTAGTTACAGGAAACAAAATTCCCAGGCATTTTTAGATTCTGTGTATTTGTGTTTTATGATCCCCATTGCGAAACCATCCCAACTGGATCCCACAAAACCTGTCTTGAATAATTTCACCCCTGCTTTTTCCTCTAAAACTTCTGAGCTCCTGCCCATCCCCCACCCTGTGGCATTTCCTGCCAGGCCTGGGAAGCCAAATCCTGGAGGGCCTGGCTGCGAAGGAAACAGGCTAAACTCTTACAGGATCTCCTTTGGCCAGCCTCCCTCCCTGCCCTGGGGAAAATGCCACATGGAAAATCCTTAAAAAGCAACTGGAGATATTTTTCAAACTCAATTTAATAATCTCTGTGAGCTGGGGAGAGCTGCTAAGAATGAGTGTTGACAATGTAAGAGAAAAATTGTAGTTTCAGGGAACTCCAATATTTATTTTTACTTTTTTTTTTGTGGTATTGGTAATTGAACAGAGGGCCTTCACACTAAGCTACATACTAGGTTCCTTTTCTACTTTTTCAGACAGGGTCCCTTAGTTGCTAAATTGACCAGTTTGGGTTCCAATTTGCTATTGATCGCCCTGCCTCGGCTTCCTAGTGTTCTGCTATATAGGTGTGTGCCAAACTGTGAGTGGTTTATGTCAACTCCTTAAGGATGAAGAATAGCAACCATCAAACCATGAAGCAGAAACATAGTGACAAACTAGGCTACAGGGGGAGAGAGAGAGAGAGAGAGAGAGAGAGAGAGAGAGAGAGAGAGAGAGAGATAGGATGATGATGATGTGAGATAGATCTCAAAGAGCTGAGAAAGCAGCTGAATGAAATGCTGGCCCCTGCCACAGCACAGAGCCTGAAGCAGCAACTTCAGAGGAGTTGGAGGTGTTCGGGCCAGGTCTGGTGTGTGTCTCAGGACAGCGGAGGCGTTGCTCAGAACCCTGAGGTGGCTTGTGCTTTGGGCAGATAGCAGGCGCTGATAGCTACCAATACGAGACATGAAGTACAGAAAGCCTTCCATGAAACAAGCCCCTGTGGAGGGCCGGGCTCCCTGCAGGCTACAGGGGCTGTCAGGAACCAGGCTCTGAGAAACTCTCCTTGCCTACAGCAGTGGCTTCTGAGCAGCCACCCAGAACCTCTCAGTGAGGCCGTGGTGCCTGGTGCCCGTGGATCCCTGCAGGACGTAGAAGAACTTCCATGGAGGGATGGGGTGCAAATCATGGAAGGGAGTATGGCTGAAGGATGACAGTGCGCATGCGTGTGCGCCTCTGCGTGTGCGTGCGCATGCGCATGCGCACGCGCACAAGGCGACCCGCGTGTAGACAGGCACGAGGACTCCAGCGGTTCTGGTTTTTGTAGCTACGCGGCCTTCGCCAGAATCTGAAAGGTAACAGGGTGCCTCCCGGGGGACAGAACCAACGGGAGAGTTCCATGCCCACCTGTGGGCTCCATCTGCGCGCCCCCTCCTTGCTTCCTCCAACTTCCTGCCTGTGAGGACATCTTTCTTGTGCTTGTATAATACAGGTGCATTTAAAGATGCTTTCTCAGGCCGGGGAGGCAGCTCAGTGGCATAAGCTCCTGCAAGGTCCCGAGTTCAGTCCCCCGTGCTGAAAAAAAAAAAATTGCCTTTTCTGAGCTCTGTGTTCTCCCTCTTCCCTGCTGAGGTTTCTGAGGGCTCCTTCTGGTTACTGCTAGCTGTCTTTCCATTGTTTATTTACACATGTTATAAAATTTACCATCTTTTTCTATTTTAGTTTTTAATTTGCCTGTTTTGTTTGGATTATTACTTCGTTTTGTTTTCCTTTTTGAGACAGGGCCTCATTATGTAGTTTAGGCTGGCCTTGAATTCACTATGTGGCCCCAGTTGGTGTCAAACTCACGGTGGTCCTCCTGCCTCAGCCTCCTGAGTGTAGAGATTATAGGCATGTGCTGTCCCCCTCCCTGCTCAAATTGTTGTTGCTGATTTTGAAATAGTTTCTTGCAAGATTGTCCCATCAGGCCTTGAACTCGGGGATTAGGTAGAGGCTACCATGCCTGGTATTATCTTAACTGTTTTTAAGTTATACAGTTCAGTGGATTACATACATTGATAACGTTGTGCACCCGTCACTCTCCATAGCGATTTTCGTCTTGTAAAATGGAAGCTGTGTGCCCACTGTGCAGGGACTCGCCATTCCCCCTGCTCCAGCTCGTGTGACAGCTGCGCTGTTGTCTGTGATTGTGAGTGCCTCGGATAAGTGGAACCAGACAGCAGTTTTCTTAGCATGATGTCCTCACGTGTCAGAATCTTCTTCCTCTTTAAAGGCTGAGTAGTATGCCCTGTTATTTTTATATAGCACATTTAGTATATCCACTTGTCTGTTGGGAGAGGCTGATGCTGCTTCCGTGATGCTGCCGTGCACGTGGCATACAAGGACATCTTTCAGCTGGGCAGAGTTGTGCACACCTTTGGTCCCAGCATTATGGGATGCTGAGGCAGGAAGGGTGCATGTGCCCCAAGTATCTTGAAGTTTCCTAGGCTACATGGTTAAGGTTTTTTTTGGATTCTGGTTTCAGTTCATTTGGATATATACCCAGAAATGGGATTCCTGGATTATGTGACCTATTTTTAAAAAAAAAAACTTTTAGAGGGACCACCATACAGTTTTCCATAGTGGCTGTACCTGTTCACATCCCCGCCAAGAGTGGGCAAGGGTTTCAGGGTCCCCACTGCCTGTCAGCTCTCAGCACTCTCTGGATGTCTGGGGTAGTGGCCATCCTGATGAGTACCTTCTTCCTTCTTGAAACTTGCATCTCCCTGATCATTAACCATCCTTCCTTTGTACAGATGAGAAATTAGGCCCAGTCAGGTCCTACAGTGTTTGTAACCGAAGCCAGGTTGGAATTAAGGTTCCCCACAGCTTTTGCTCTTCACGCTGTGTTTCTGCCTGAGTCTCGCCCTCCTGCCCAAATTCCCAACTTCCACTCCCCTTGCCTCCAAATTCGTTCTCTCTCAGGACAGCCCTTCCTGACACACAGAAAAGGTCTGAGGGAGACAGCTCTGTCTTACTGGGACAGTCGTAAGCTGGTGATCATGGAGCCTGTCACTCTTCTAGAAGTGCCTGTGCTCTGAAAGGACAGGACAGAGGGGAGGAGAAGAGGTAGGCTCAGGGGTTCTGCTCCAAATGACCCACAGCAGGACGGGCCCTCATGCTTGTGGACATAGCCACTGCAGAGCATCTGCTACATGCTGTGTCATGAGCTGTCTCCCCGCAGGACCTAATGGTGAACAGGGCAACCAAAGCGTAATGCCTCACAGGTGCATGCTTATTCCCCTCCAAGCCAAGAGGTGCTGGCCTCTCTCTGGTGTCCATAACTCTGTGCTTGGTTCTTCTTGGGAAACTCTTGGTTCTTTCAGACAGTCATTTGGGTTTTGGTTGGCTTGGCGTGGTGTGGTGTGGTTTTTGGAGATACGGCCTTGTTTTATATTCTAGAATTACCTGGAACTCACAGTGATCCTCCTGCCTCAGCCTCCTGGGTGCTGAAATTACAAGTGTGTGCCCTCATGCTCAATTTCAAGTATCTATTTAATTCTTTGCCACAGGAGTATTTATTCATTAGAGGAAATTTAGAAAAATATAAGGACAAAAGAGGAAATAATGCCTCAAATGACTATTACTAAAATTTTTATACAGAAATTTCCACTTAAAAATGTGTCTGTTCAAATATATTTATAAAATTGGTATCATACTCGGTAGTAACCTGTTGTACCTGGTAGCACGGTGTTATGGTTCCTTTTCATTCTTAGTATCATCAGCCAAATGTCCTGAGGGCCAACGGGATCTGGCGGCCTCTCCTAGAGAAACTCTGCATCCGACGTTGCAAGTTGCCAGTGCTTGGCTCCCAGGGCTGACGCTGGCAGGGAGTGGAACAGGCCCAGTGAGGGCATTGGCCACTATGACAGCAGAGCTGCTTCCCCTATTTACATTTACCTCTTTCTATAATAGAAACTTGAGTACAAATTGTAAATAACCCACCCAACTTGACGTAATATAGACTGAGTTAAATGCCTTTCACATTAAATATGTACATAGGTGTTTTCTGATGGAACTTTCCATCACCAAGGAATATATTTACTTATCTACTGAGATTATTTGCTTATTGTTCTAAAGCTGCTAGCTTTCAGATGAGTTTTTTGGGTGATACTTCTGGTGCTGCAGTAGGTGTGTGTACATCTGTGTGTGCTTCTCTATGTCTTGCCGTGGCAGGGGGACCTCTGTGCACGTCCAGTGCAGGGCTCCCCACTGCAGCTGCTCCTCGAGCTGGTATTGTGAGCAAAATACCACTGGAAGAGAGGATTTTACTTTGAAGACAAAGTTTAAAGCATCACAACTTCCAGTGAGACACTGTGGTGATGATTTTACCTTCCCGTGAGTACTCCAAAGTTCTGACACAGGCATCGTTCCTGGAAGGCTTTCATTACCAATGTCCTTCTACTGTCAAAATGGGTACATTCCTTATCACATCAGAGATTCTAAGATAATATTATTGGGTAGAGATGGGATTTTGGAAACATTCCAGACTAACAGTTCTAGTACCTTCTGTAGGAGTGCTGTCTTCAGTTTGGTTATATCACTGGTAGAAGAGCATACTGATAACATGTGTTTGGACTTTAGGCTCAGTGCTGACAGATATGGAAGCCTACCCTAAAGAGAATGTGACTGAGATACAGTAAGTTCTGTTGCCACTGGGAGATAACTAGAGATGGACCCTGATGTTTAAGGAGAGATGGCATAATATATGTCAACTGGTGGCAGGGCATGTGTGACAGAAGAAGTGGCCTCTGATATGAGGGAGTCTGCTGGGTTGTGACCCTGGTAGAGTTAAATCCAGAAGCCTTTCCCAGGTCCCATGTGGCATAGGTGGTGTTGCCAGTTCATTGGGCATCAAGGAAACTGGGGCTCAGGAAGGCTCAGCTGCTTGGTCAGGATGATACAAGGACAAGGGATCCAAGTGGGGCCCAGAAGATCAGCCTTCACCCTTTGTCCTGTGGCAGAGAAGGACCACTATGGGCCAGGGGATGACACATGTGCTCTTCTGGGTTGTTACTGAGGCAAAGGGAATAGAAAGATGCAGAACGTTTCAGGGCAGGTGGGAAGAAGTTTGAAGGCTTGGACTCCCAAGGGAAGAATGTGCTAGAATGTCAGGGACATGCTGGGAAGCTGTGAGAAAGACAAAGCTGTGAGGAGATATTGACTGAGTTGAGAAGGTCTTACAACTCAGGCCAGGAGGGGAGTCTGGACTTACTCTGGAAGGAGACTCCTTGAAGATGCTCTGGAAAGGGTCGCTTAGAAAGCACCCCTTGCAGTGCAGTGGAGTGGATGGAGGGCCAGAGTGGCCAGATGTGGGGGTGCACGCCTGTATGCCCAGCACCCTGGGATACCAAGCAGGAGGACTGCCAGTTAGGGGTGGGGATGTAGCCCAGTGCAAACACTCTGCTTTCAATCTCCAGGCCCCCAGCCTACCCTTCCCAAGAAAAGAATGAAAGGAAAGAAGTAAATCAGGGGCCCTGGTGAGAAGGCTGCTTGGGTGAATCATGGCCCAGGGGCCACGTGGAAGGACTGGGGGGAGGACTGACAGAGGCCGCTGGGTTTCCCCTCTGCATCTGGCAAGGCAGGCCTGTGGGGCAGGAAAGCATGTGCTCCAAGAGATGCTATGGAAATTCTGGGAGAGCCTGGACTGATTAGAAATGAAAACTTAGGTTGCTGTCACTTGCAGTAAACGACCCACAGGCTTCTCAAATGTCATTTCCCTGCAGGTCAATAGTTTCACAATGATCTAATCTGAATAAAAGTTTCATCTTGAAATCTAAAACCAGAGGTCCAGGTTTTCTAACTCACTCCCAAACAAAGCCGGTTTCCTTGTGGCTGACGTCAGGCCTCCCGACTTCCCCCATCTATTGGATTTCAGGATTTACCTATTTTTTTACTGTGTCTATTTTTAGATTCACTTGAATTTTGATAGTGGTCTGATGTTTTCCACAGGGTAAGTCACATGAGGCTTCTTGTAGAGAAATTTCTATTCATCTATTGAAATTGCTCAGCTGGGGCAATAGAGTTTCCTCATATAACCTGAACTTTTTGTTCCAGTGGTCTCTGATAACCCCACTGGCCCTTCACGCTCTGACTTTGAAGATCTTGCCAGGTGGTGGGTACAGCCCATTTGACTGTTTGAGTCCATGAGTGGCTATTGATTTGGATTTGTAGGGAACAGGAGACACACTAAAAATGACACATGAAACTGGGCATGATGGCTCATGCCTGTAATCCCAGTACTCTGGGAGGCTGAGGCAACAGGACTTTTAAGTTTGAGACCAGCCTGCACAATTTACAACTTAGTGTGAGATCCTAATTTTAAAAAAGGCTGAGGATGTAGATCAGTATGAAGGCCTTGGTTTCATTCCTTGGTACCATGAAAGTAAAAAGAGAAAGAGACAAGGTGAAGACTTGCTGATACCAAATCTGCCTCAGAACTCTGCTTCTGCCCCTGAAGTTCTCTCTGAGACATTTCTCTGGGTGTTGCTTCTCTCGCTCCTAATCGAGATGGGGCAGGTAGGAGATGCCCCACAAGTTGATTTTGAGCATCCGTGAGTGTGCAGCTCACTGGGCACCATACATGAGACCACTGCAGGTTTATCTGTTCCTGGTGCAGGAGCAGGATGAAGACAGCAGTGAAGTCAGCAAGCAGTGCTTCTCCTCAGTGACCTCATTCACAGCTCAGCTCAGCATACGTTCCTGCCCTGGCCAAAGCCTTCGCATTCCTCAGGCCATTCTTGCATGCCGGGGCTGCAAACTCAAATACACTTGCAAGGCCTAATGGTCCTAAAGGGTTACCCAAAGCCATTCAGTTATCTCCTTAAAACATAGCGCTATTTCTAACCCACAGAGGGTACAAAACTCTTAGCTTCTGCCTTGTCCAGTTAGCAGTTTTGGCATGCTTTGTATAGACGACTGGTCCTGAGCTACACTTAGAGCTTCATCCTGTTTCTCCTTGCCTGTAATGGTGACCTGTTCTAACCAGTCAGCCAACTGTTCGTCAGAACTGACCATCCACTCTGGACAGACTTGACCCCAGTCTGAAAGCGCTAGATGTGTAACAAGAAGAGAAATGGGCACTGCCTATCTTAGCATTACATGTCGTCTCACACATCATAAGGAGGACATTTAGTGAGAAATGAGTGAGCACTCGCTCCTCCTCAGAAGTTAAGCTCATCCAGAAAATGGATGCTTTGGTGTATCCGTTTTGCTGTCAAATCTGTTTACAGGTTGAGATCTGTCACTGGTTACTGTGAGGGCCAAACTTGCAACTGTGTGGCCCTAGGAGTCAGGCAGCTCATTCTTAGGACTGTCCAACCTGAGCATGAACTGGGCATAGCACAAGTGAATCACCAGAGCAGTGGCTTCTCCTGGGCCTTCTGAAGGCTTTCACTCATCCGTAAGAGTCTGGTGAATTTCACCTGGATTCTTCTCCTTTTCCTAGCCAAGGGAAGTCACAAAGTGGGATTGGCTTCTCAGTGTGGGAAGAGCTGGTTAAGGTTATGGTTAAGAGCATCAAGATAAACTGCCCTCTTGCACCTAAGAGCAAACTGCCCTATGGTAGCTTGTCTTTAGAGGTTGTTGATACAGTCTAACAGAAGAAAGGAGAGGGGTCATCTAGGTGGGCTAATCACTGTCTTCTCTTTCAGGGTCATCTTTGGCTCAAATATATCTATATATCTACATATCTGTATGTATTTACCGAGACATCCAGTACTGCTGATGTGCCACATTGAGTTTCAAACATTTTTCATGTCCTAACTCATTGTAATCGCAAATCAACACTATGAGGTAGGAACATCCTCCCAAAGAGAGGTCGTAACCAGAAATAGCAGTTATCTACCTTTGGAGAGTAGACTCCTGAGAGTTGATAGGCACAGACCAAATTCCAAGTACCAATGTGGGGGAAAAAATGATGTGCGATTGATTCATACTGGGGTAGGTGTTGCCAGGGCCTGCTGGAATACTGTACCTCTTTTGGGCTGGTACTTTAAGCCATCTCAGTTGAACAGGGAAAGCAAGAGAAGGACAAGCAGGCCCTCTGCCTCCTATTGTGAGAATGTGTTTTGCAGAGATGCTGGGAGTTAAAGGGCTTACTTTTGACCCTTTTGAGTGTTTCGTTTTTATCGTGATGTTCCAGGGAGAATCCTAGCATGGATCACAGGCCAAAGGAATCTTCTCCATCAGCCACCAAGCACCCATACGGGCACAAACGAGCTCCGCCATTGGGTCAGGCCTGTGTGTGCTCGAGATTCATCAGCAGTGCCTAATCCATTTTATTAGCAGCACCGTGCTCATGTTGCTAGGGAACTGAGCTCATCAGCGGCTGTTGGCACTGGCTGAGCTGCTGCTCTGAGGCTGGGGCCAGCCTGCAGGTGTAATGCCTTCCCTGGTCCTCCAGTGGGGGATGGGAGAGTAAGCCTGAGGGCCAGGGTGCTCAGAGAAAATCATCTCTGTTCTCAGTGTTTCCGCCAGCGTTTATCCAACCCAGCCCTATTCATTGTCGTTTTTCCCCCTTCTCTTTCAAGTAATGGCTTAAATCTAACCTTATTCTTCAAGCTTTTCTTTATAAAGACTTTCTAGATCAACCAGTGTTAAAGCTAAAAATACAACTGCACCAACCAAACAAAACACATTATACATGTTGCAGTACTTCTGCATCCTAATTTGCTCAGTTTTATGGTTTTGCAGGGGTAGCTCAGATTGTAGTTGGAGAGACATGCTTATATGGCTCAGACTCTCCTATCTAGCTGCCTGGTCCAGTGTTGATCTGTGTTGCTTAAAAACCATGTCAGTGGGGGTTTGGGAGGTTACTCCATCACCATGGCAACCAGTGCTGGTGTCTTGGGCACTAGGTAAGCTTTAGAAGTCGTCGGTACCTAGGGCTGGGGAGATAACTCAGTAGGATAAGTGCTTACCTAGCAAGCACAAGGTCCTGAGTTCAATTCTGGGTACCACAAGAAAAAAAAAAAAGTTGGTACCTTGACACTATAGACTAGAACAAATTAGAACCTTTTAAACACTTAAATGGTAGGTAGATTTTTCTGGCTCCAAAACGGATTCTGTATGCTAGGAAGGATGGATCTGCTTAGCTGCCTGAACTGTTAATTTCTGAATCTTGCAGATAACTAAGTTTAGCATAAAATGTAGATGTTAGGATGCCCCTTCCTCTGTGGGAAATGGCACCGATGGTTTGCAGGATTATGAAAGATAGAATACCATCAGATCCGAGCAGATGGGCATTTATGCAGGGGTGGATACGAAGTTAAAGAGCTAAGTGAAAACCTATGCAAAATTTTCAAAGGTTAATATAAAACTTAAAACATCACTTCTATAAAAAGGGACCTATTTAGACTTCAGGAGTAAAGAGAGAGACTATACAAAACTATTAAGAAAATAGCATTTGAGGAAAGAGTTCCTTTCTGGAAGATGGTTTGGAAACTTTAATTGCATTTCTTCTGTCATTTTGTCTGCCAAAAATATCCCTACAGTGTAGTGGGTTTCTAACTGGTGGTCAGCTTATTACACCTACCTGAATTAAACTAGCAGGCTGCTGGGTGTGGGGGGCCCACCTGAAGATTGTTGCCAGTAGGGTAAAGAATCGAACAGGAAAAGCTGCAAAAAGTTGCTGTTAGGAATGCTTTTTAGAGAAGCTGTTGGAAGCTTCTAGACGCTGCTAGTTTTCTTGGGCTATTCTGTTGTTGGACCTTGTCATGCTGGCTTTCCCAGTAAACCAATGAACTTTGGAGGAGCTTGCATCCTCATCTTGAACCTTGCTTCCTGGCCCTGGAAGGGAAGATGGTGCATCATGGAAAAGCTTGTGGCATGGGCTCTCTGATGGGAACTCGGCTTTCCTCATTGCTACAGGAGCTCAGGACCTGACAGTTGAGGAGAAGGGATGTGGGGGAGCTCTGGTGCTTACCTTGAGTGTTGCTTCCTAGCTCCAGTTCAGATCCTGCTGGCTTAGACTTCCCAGCTTCCACCACTGACCTTTGGGCCTTTCCAACACAGATGCATAAAGCAGGCCTGTACGGGACTGTTGTGGGCTGTAGGCCTCCAGTGGACTTGTGGGAGGCACTGTTATGAGCTCTAGGTTTCCAGCTGGACTCATGCAGGTATTAGGATCCAGGCCCTCAGCTGGAGTCTTTAGTGTTTCGTGTGCACTTCATATATATAATTCTTGGGTGATTCATTATAAAATACTATTATAAAATGTGTCCTAAAACCCCAAACCATGACAGATGGAAATAATATTTGGAGTGCAAAGGTGAAGAACTGACCATCGCATCCCTGCATGGGCAGTCTGCATCCAAGGGAACAGAATGTGCTGCTATTTGCCATATCATATTTTAAGGAGAGCATTTGGGAAATTTTTTAGAGGAGTGTTATTAAAAGAGAAGAGAGAGACCCTTCAAGAGCAGAGACCTGGGCTGGGATATCACTCTGCAGCAGAGTGCTTACCTAGCATGCGTAGGCCCTATAGGGCCTCTCTCCCCACTACCACAGAACAAATACGATACCCAAACCATACCTTAAACCATAAGAGCTAGTGATTAAAAGGAGGGTGTAGAGAGCTCTAGTAGAGTGAAGGAAGCAAGCCCAATAATAATACAGCATGATTCCATGCATAGCAAGTCCTCAAACAGGCAAAACTAAGCATCTTGCTTAGGGGTAGAGGTATAGGTATGGACTCTGTACAGAGAAATGTGGAGTTACAGTCAGAGAATTTCAAGTGGTAATTATCCCTGGTGGTGTTATATGTATTTTACAATGCAGGGAAGAAGAAGAAAAGAATGTAAAGGCCTCCAAATTACCAGTCACTAACATTTTAATCAATGACATGCCACAAGATGAAGAGATTCTAAGTTTAGAATGTGCTGAGCAGAGGACAGTGTCTCCATGCCCTTATGTTGCTGTTGAAGTTTTGACTTTCCTGTTGTCTTTGGCAGGGAGGGCTGTCTTGAGCACAGGCGCTGTGGTGACTGGTCACATGTCCTGTGCAGCTGGAAAGACCCAGCGCAGGCCCCTCAGCCCTCCCAAGACCAGACCAAGATGGAGCTGCAGTCTGAGCCTCGCCTTCAGCCTGTCCTGGGGCACCCTCTCGACAGCTGAGTGTTCTTGAGGAGCAACCTAATCGAGCCTCATGCAGCACGTGGCTCTGCTGCAGGAGAATCTGCCCTCACTGCCACAACTTGGGTGTTTCTTGATTGTTTTCAAGCCATGTCTTACCAGTAAGAAGATGCAGTCAATGATTTCATCTGGCAACTTGTACATGAAAACCACAAGATAGCCTTCCATGTCTCGGCTACAAAGTTATGAATAAAATCAACCATTCAGCTATGTTCTTTCTGATATATTCTGACCTCCTCCCCTGCTCCTGCCTCCTGTTGATAATAATGGCTTTCCTTGCTGCCATTATAGCAACTAATAGGATATTTTCTATCAGTCAGTATGAAGCGTGCACAATTTTATAGCACTTACTATGTGCCTGTCATTTCCAAAGCTCTTTATATGTACTGACTAATCCTCCCGCTGGCACTAGGACGTAGAATGGCTCCTCCAGTGTCTCTCAGCTAACAGTCACTAGAACTGTAAGTTAAAGCAAGGCTCTGTCGTTTCCATTTTCCTGGTGCTTACCAGGACATTGTGCATAGCACTACCTTGGCATAGGTGTGGCTTGGTCTGTCCTGCTTGGCTGAAAGTTTTACGGCTGCCGCATTTGATGGATAATGACACTGAGTGCGGGACTTTACTTGACACACAGGGTAGAGAGCAGAGGGAGCCCCGACGGTGGCTTGGAGTTGGGCACAGGGAAGGCCTCATCTGCTCGTTGTCCCTGGCACTGCCACCCCATGTGCACAGTGGCCTCTTTGGGTGCCCCGGTGCCAGAGTGGGGCACCTCCTCTGCTGGAGGAGGCGGGAGCAGGCCTGAGTACACACGTGTCGCCTTGTTCATAGCCAACCGTTACTGAACTGACAGAACAGTTTGCCTGATGCTGGATTTTCTGTGGGACAGCTTCCATGAGGTGTAAAGTGAACAGCTGTATCACCCTGCAGAAGGCCAGGAAAAGAAAACTACAAGGATATACTAAACCCCTGCCACTTGCTCACTTTCTCTTTCTCTTATCACAAGTAGAAACAGTGTTTTGGGGGATTTCCTGAGGTCTGTGTAATTGAAGGCTGCACAGACAGTGCCTCCCTTCCCCAAGCTGGGTATGTAGGTAAATGTTTCCCATACCGTACATTTTGCCAAATGCCCTCTTTGTGACAGACGGACATCCATCAAGAAAAACTTACAGCTAGAGGATTCTGAAAGCCTGTTTTTAGAAGCTTAGGTTACGTTCCCTTGGGGAATGGTGAGAATCTCTAGCTTCAAAAACTGCAGAGTGGCCACATCTCCCCCCTCCCCCAGGCCTTGGGCCACCCTGCCACCCCACATCCTTGGTTCCTAAAGGTGCAGTGCTCATCCAGCTGCCTTCATCTGAAAACACAGGTGTAGTCTGGATCTCGTACTGCATGTGGAGAAAACAGCCCGAGAAAGCCATTGTGTGCACTCCGATGTGCTCGGGCTTGCAGCGCGCTTGCCCTGTAACTAGCTCATTTTCTCCCCAGGACAGTTCTCCTTGGTTCATGCCCATGTCCTTAAAACCCACAAGGAGAGTCTCTGGGGGACTTTTCTGGCTCCCTTGCTGGGCTTAGGCATTTCCTGTCATCCCAGAATACCTCAAGGCAGTGGCCTTTGGCAGAGGGAGAACTGGAAGCTCAGAAGACAAAACTATCAAAATCACATGGCTGTCGCAACCCAGCACCCGCCATGGGGACTGGGAAGCGTTGTTGCTTCTCCTCAGTCGTGTTACTTCTGGAAAGTCATTGAGTCCTCAGGGATGGTGCAGAAGAAGTAGAGCAGGCATCCCTAGGATCTCCAAAATTAAAAGCTTGTCGGGTTATTGCTTTGGTAACACAACCCCCAGAAATTTGTAATATGTGCCAATAAGAAGGACTTCTCCACCTGAATGACTTTGCCCTCTCCCACTCACCCTTTATTTCTCCTTGCCTTGCATGATATGGGGCAGTTCCTGTCTTGCTGCACCAGAGTTTATGATCCTTACCATCTGTGTCATCCACAGACAAGGATATTTCTTCTCCCTGAAAATGGTTTTTATTTTATGTGCTTTTTATGATTGGGGGAACCTCTCTGGATGTGTGTCTTGCACAGCCCTGTCTATATCATTCATTATCTGAGGGACTTCCTGGTTTTTAAGTTTCCTTAGAATGAGGTAGCAAGCTCTGTATGAGTAGGGAAGCATACTTAGATTTCCCGCACATATTATTTTGGATTCTAACAGAAACAGGAGGTTAGAGTGGATAGCCACTTAGATTTTTATTTATGTGATTCACTCATAGAGGGATTTTACAAATAGACTACACTGTCTTGTCTACTTTTGCCACATTGTTCTGAGACTTAGGCACCACCCGGGGCCTGCAAAATAAAATACCCGTCTCTCGAGCCGTGAGGTGCCACCTGTTGCCTTCGTCTACTATGTCCAGCTGTGCCTCAGGTGACGCTGACCCCACCACTCAGCGCACCTTCTGCTTCTCTCTTGAGCACTTCATTGCAGCCTGACTGCCATCTATTGATTCCTCTTCCCAGTTGGCACCTAGCACATGCAACATGCCCCACTGTTTAGATTTGTGTTCACAAATGTCTTATCTGCCCACGCCAGTTGTAAGCACTCAAGAGCAGATAAAGCCTTTCTGTCGCACTTATGCTGTGTGTGCGCACATCTGCATGTGTGTCTGAGGAAGCGGGTGACCTGCGCACCCGCAGCGGGTGTTCAGCCAGAGCACCCTGCAGTGCTCCCACGGCTAGTATGATTGTGCCCACGAGGAATGGTCTTTGGAGTCACAACCAGCTGGTTTAGCAGCTCCAGTCTTGCTCTCACCATCATCCTGCTTCTCTGGGCAGCTTGTGGCTCTCAAATTCTGAGTATATCTTTGGATCCTCACAACCCCTACTGATGGTTTATAATTATGGAAGAAAATTCCCATTTTCTTTTTTAATATCTCTTCATTTTGGACCACCTCTCCTTACAGCTTTGGAGGAATTGGGTGTCCAATCTATTATTTTGTTTTTTAGCATCCAGAAAATATTTAGGATATTACTAAGCTTTGGTTTCCTCCTCTACAAAGTAGAAATAACTCTTTCTCTCACAAGGCTGTCATGAGAAATGGGATAACACTTGCATCCTTCAGCACAGCACTGGAAGGTAACATGCGTACAACCTTTAAGCTGCTTTCCAAAACCATTTGTGCCATGTCTTGGCCCTTCACCTTTGTTGTACCTGTGAGGTGGGCAGGTGCTGATAGACCTGTCTTCAGTAGGTGAGCTGAGGCACAGGCAAAGGATCTTCTCCAAGGGCCCAGGATTCACCAAGAGCTGGGAATAAGTCTTCTCAGGCCTGCGTGGTTCACTCATGGAACGAGTCTCAGCTCCTGGCTCCTGCCTGAGAAAGCCACCATCTGTCTCCTAAAATGGACAAGCCTTTGCTGGCAGAACTTGCTCCTGGTAGTTAGGCCACGTCTTCACCCCCAGCCTTCCAGAACCTTTGCCAGTTGGCCTCTGGTAGTGTGATCTGTTAAAGAGTACCATATCTCAGAGAGTCTCGGGTAACTTGGGAGTTTTTATTGGCAAGACTGGAAACTACTCAATCAGTGATGATGTGTTGATGCTTGGAGACAGATTGGCAGGAGCAAGAAGTGATTTAAGCAAAGCCCTGTAACTCTAGAAGGGCCTTGTGGAGATGCTGAGAGAGAGGGATAAAACATTTTAATCTGCTCCATAATTTCCTCATTAAGAATGATTCTAATTAGTCAGGGATAAGGTTTCTCTTTCAAGGTGTGTGCTTTTTGAGATCATAACATTTCATGTTTCTCAGCTGAGACTCCTGCATCTACAGGACTAGAGTTCTGTGAGAAGAGTTCTTTGCCAAAGAAGTCCTCATGTACTGGAAACAGGAAGGTAAGGATGGAAGTAGCTCTCATGAGTGCCACTTATACAGGTCCAGGTATCATGTCTAGGACTAGAGCCATCCATTTAGAAGAGAGAGACCCCTTCTCCTCTGTAACCTGTGTAGAAGTTCTGTAAGCAGAACCTGGGCCTAGCGGGCAGCATCAAGTCTTCACAAAGATGAGCCATTTCTGGGAGGATGGCAGAAGACTTAGAACGGACTTAGCTGAGTCATTTTAATGAACAGCAGTGACAACACATTATTGCTTAGGAGGGCAAGAGAGTGTGCAAGTCGCTTCTCTGCTGGCCTCCCTGGGCATGCTTGGGTGAAGTCCCACCACATGGAAGGTTTCCTTGGGCTTCACAATGGATGCTGCTTTCTGCGGGGCCTTGGATATGGCTCTTGCTAGGCCGGCTGCTGCACTGACCCTTATGGGGGGCTCTCAAACACTGTGTTCTCCCAGGGAGCTGGCCCTACTCCTGAGGATACCGACTTGGCAGTGTTCAGAAATTGGCATTGTTCAGCCACAGGACAGCTATTGACCACACAAGAGATCCTGCCTCATACTGGTGTCGTTCTTTGCTATGGAGAGAGATGGTTTTGAATTGGTCAGCAAGTACAGCACCAGGTGATGTCCTCAACCCTACAAGATTAGGAAACAATCTGAGTGATGTGAGTCTTACCTCCAGGAAGAGTGAGTATGAAATGGAATGAGCAATAAAGATTTGACAGAATCTAGGCTGGAGAGTCAAGGCCAACTAGGAGCGGCCATGGGCAGTGGCATATCAGCTGAGCCTGGACACTGGAGAATTCCCACATGACCACAAGGGAAGAAGACATTCTGATGTACAGAACATCAAGGAAGCGGTGCCTCGGGGGGAGTCTGGAGCCTGCTGCCTCTCTAGCCTGAAGGCGTGTGTTCAGGCTCACTCAGAGTGCCATAAAATCTGGCACCAGTATAACTAGAGCAGTCACCACCAGCCATGAGGACTTGGCCCAGCAAGGCAGAGATGGCAGATGACACTTGGGCTTCCAGAAATGCTGCTGTCTAGTCAAGAGTATCCCGGGGCATCCCAGGATCAAGGCTGTGGCCTATGGGAGTTACACCCTTGTGCTGACACCACAGTGGTGCTTGTAAGTCTGTACAGATTTCTGAGGTACTTATTTCAGTGTGGGCCTTAAATGGGCACTGTCACCTGCTCCACAGAGTAATGAGGTAGGCCCAGAGTGAAGAGTCAATAAAGGACGGAGGTTGTCAGGGCCTTCCCTCTGCCGTCTTGTGGAGGGAGCTGCACGCTTGCACCTATGTATCTGGTTCCTCCTTTCAGTCTATCTTCCTTTCCATTTCTCAATTTTGAACATTGTGGGTTTCTATCCAATATTCCATCAGAGCTCAAGAACACCAACTGCTGTTGCCTTTCCGCAGACCCCCTTGCACTCTAGACTCTGCAGCTTTCACCTTCCCAGGACTGTGGCAATGGTCGGAGGCCCTGGGCTCATTCATGCGAGCAGCCTGGTGTCTAGACTGACCCAAACAAGAATTCCAGGCTAGGCTCTGCTGCCCATCCACAGGAGTCCTCTGGCAGATCAGATGCCCTGACCCAGCATGTGGGGCCATGGGAAGATTTGAGCTATTATTTCTAGCATGGTTTTGTGCAGGTGTTTAAGACAAACACACAACAACTGGACTCATTAATGGCAGGTCCGAGACTTGGGTTGCTTGCTCAGTGGTGCCTCCTGCTCAAGTTAGACCACTCGGCAGCCTCATTCTATATAGTCTCTGCAGACCTGAGTTTTGTGAAAGGGCTACTAATCTGTGCCTGACCCAGAGAGCCCATTCTTAGCTGCAGCACAGGGCCCCATGGGTTGTCCTTCTGGGAGTCACCTTTACCCTCAAGACAAGGTCTCCTGCACCCAACCTCAGCAAGATCAGAAATGCTCAGAATCGCAGGGCTTTTGAATTGAGGGTGATGGCAGCCTCCCTGCACCAGCTGTCCCTGGTCCCCAGATAGCAGCTGCCTTCCCAGGTCACAGCTTGTGGGCCCACACCTCTGGGTGGTTGATGCTTTTATGGAAACAGCAGAGTGGGAGCTGGAGGGGGAAACTTCCCTGTGACCCTGAGTCATGACACTTCCTTCTCACCAGGGGCAGCAGGCCCAGACTTCCTGCATGAGAGGAGCAAGGAGCACAGAGAGCCGGCTCGGTATGGCAAGGTCCTTTTGGGCAGATGCAGACTACCTCGGGAGTTTTACCCGTGGCTTCTCAGAGCCACCAGGCACGAATCATCCTTGAGCCAGTCATCACGTGGGTGCCTCCTTGGGTCTCTTGTGCACCAGGCCCATCCTGCTGTGTGAGAGGCAGTAATGTTGGAGATGGAGTGACAGCAGCACGCTTTGTCCTTCCTGGGCCCTGTCTACTCAGTCCCACCCCAAATCTGGAGCCTCTTCAGATCAGGGAGAGCCTCCAGCCTTGCAGAAGGTTTGTGTGAAGTGAAGACCACCAACTGCCTGAGCTGAAGGGGAAACTTTTATCATCATCTGTAGCGAAGTATCCATTGAGCAGTATCCATGCGTGCTATAGTGTGTGTACATGACACCTATTATGTTATGTATAGAGGGGGGTATTGTGCTAGATCATGCAAAGGCAATTTGTTTAGATACACAGTATGTATAGCATGTAATATATTGAGACACACAGATACGTGTGTGTATAGAGAGCTTCACTCTAGCAAGCTGTAATGATAGATAATCATTCAGTACCTATTTATCGTGCGTCTACTCCGTGCAAGGCATTCACGTCATGGAGACCTAGCAGTAGCAAAGCAGCTAGAAATTCTGGCCTCATAGAATATGCAATCATGGAAGAGCACAAAGGCAATACACACTTTTTAAAATCTGTGATTTCAGGTGATGATAAAAACAAGACCAAGAAATGATGTGCTGAGACAGGGTGTGTGTTGTAGTGAGGGGGGGGGGGTCATAGGAGTCTGATAACCTGCAGGGCATGAGAGGAGGAAGGGCTGTGAATGAAATGGAATGAGCCATTAGGGTAGCTGGGGAGGGCTGCTTCAGGCCAAGAGGGCAGCCAGTGCAAAGGCTACGAGGCAGGGGGACCTAACCAGAGCAGTGAGGGGGCCGTATGGTTAGAGGAGGACAGCACTCACCCAGCAACCTCGAAGGGAAACTGGCAAAGCAAGGTGCGGCGAACCCCTGGGAAGGGGGCTGGTCAGCAGCAGAACATGCACAGCGGGTCCTCTCCGGGTTGGACAAGGAAGGCCTGGGCAGGAGGCAGGCCTGGAATCAACACAAAGAGCACTACAAACCAGGTAAAAGCTTGAGGATGCTCCAGGCTGGAGAAACTCGAATACATCCCAGGGGGCCCAGTGACGATAAAGCAGAGGTTGAGGGTGAGGGCCGCTGTGAAGGACTCAGGTGACTGACCATTGCAGGCAACCACGGAAAGCCCAGCTGTTCTGCACTCTGCCTTACCAGGTGGGCAGCAGGGCTCAGCAGCTTCCCAGGTGTGCTGAGTGCAGGCCCTCCCCACCTGCTGCCCGTGATGCATGGACTAAGCCCCTCCTGGTGACTTTCCTTTGTCCCTTCCAGTGGTGACCATCTCTGCCAGGGGCACAGGCCTGGTCCCTTCCAGCCTCAGACCCTCTTCCAGGTACAGATCTGAGGGCTGCAGTTCTCTTCCCACCTCTGTGGAATCCCACAGGCCGGGGCCGGATGGCATTTTTATGAGCCACGTTGGTGGGTTCTAGGCTGGAGGTCGTGTTGGCTGTAGATCAGGGTCCTAAATGCCAGGTTAGGCTCTCGTGCGAGCTGAGCCCACGGCTTGCTCACCTCCTCCTCTGCATCACTCATTACCTGTGTGTGAGAAATGCAGAAAGCATTGTTGCTCTGTGACATGGCAAAAAAGGATTACCTGCTAATGCCATCTGGTTTGGTGATGCATTGTTACATAAACCACTCTGGAGGAGTCAAATGTCACCTGGGCTCATGCTCACAGGCCCAGGGTGGTAACCCTATAGCCATGTGTTGTTTTTCTTGCCATTTTTCAAGAGGGAGAAAAATACCCAAGCCATTATTCAGCCTGGTAATCAAACTTTTGAAGGAATCAGCCACAACTCCCAAATCTTTCTTCACAGGGCAGGATTTGGTAGAGCTATTGTTCTACAAAGCTGCCCTTCAACCTACAAAAACTGGTCTGGGTGGCAGATTTTGGGAGCACTCAGGAGGTCTTTGGAAGCCCAAGGGGTGGTCATTAGGATGCTGGCCTAGCTCAGCAGAGCGGGAGAGGCCACTGGCTGCAGAGCCCGGTGCCTGTGAGGCCGCTCGGGTGCTGGTGGATTTGGCAAACCACTGCCGCTCCTCGAGCCCTAATTTCCTCACATCTAAAAACTAAGTGGGGGTGGGTGACAAGGAGCATTTCTTAGGGCTGCTTCCCGGCTGTGTCGCACAGGCCAGCTTGTGCCCAGCGTCAGCTGGGAAAACGAGGGAGAGGAGCCAGCGTGGTGGCGGCAGGCTGGGGTCCTTCCACTGCATTTCGCCTCTTCATGAGTCACCTATACACGTAATGTAACTTGAAAAATGGTTGCATAGCATTTAAAATTATTTTTTTAAGATATACTGGAGGCAAATGCCAAATTATTAAAGTTCCCAGACAAGAGAGCAAATGTCAGATCTTGGCAAAGCGGGCTGGGGAATTTTCTGAGTGTGATATTTGAATAAAGAAATCTAAACTAGGAGGAAAAAAAAAAAAAAAAAAACCATTTCCCCAGATCTTATCACCATACAATGAAAAGTTGTACAAAAACTGTTTGTCCCTACTACATGTTTACTTACAGACGGGCAGGATATCTCACGGGCCAAAAGTTCAAACTAACGTTCGCTCCCAAGTGATGTGTGAACTTACAGTGAACCAGTTTCAAAACAGGCTCCAAAGCTGGGTTGATCCATGAAGCTTCTACCTCTCAAATGCCCTCCAGTACTGCTTAGTCCTTGGTGGCGTGGGGTCGAGGGTTGAGGAAGCTGAAATGGAGGGGTGGCAGGAGCAGCCCCTCTGCATGCGCAGCTCGTACCTGCAGGCAGACTGTGTCGGCCCTTCGCTCTGATGCCCCTGTTCCATTGCATCACTCTTGCAAATTTAGCCATCCTTCCAGGGAGAAAGCCAGGCTCCACTGTCAACTCCAAGTAGGGAGATGCTAGAAATAGGTGATTTATTGTGACTTTTTTTTTTTTTTAAATGCTGGTTTACTTTGGATTCTCCTGCAATAATAGCAATGAACATTTTTAACTTGGGAATCAGATCTTACTAATCAACCTTTGAAGCACTAAATACAGTGTCTGGTTTTTAGGACATATTCAGAAAGGCTTCTCGAGTGGAAGTTCTCTAGTTCCTTTGGCCTCTGACATGCTGTTAAAATGGAGCTCAATGTGGTGTCAGCACAGCTTGCGTCCTGCCCCTGCTTTTGCCAGCTGGACACTTTTGGTCAAGCCACTTCTCTGCTTCGGTTCTTCCTCTGTGGGATCAAGGCTGATTTTGAGGATTAAATGAATGAGCTTGGCATAAAGGTTTGGGAAAAGTGCATGTTGTTCATAGTTTGCTGTGTTTTGAATTGTCATCACCTCCTCTGATTTCACATGTCTTGCCCGTTTTCTACCCAGTTCCTGTGTCCCATGCTCCTGTCCAGGGACCTGGGAGCCAGCCTATAGTCTCTACCATCTTCTCTTCGCAGGTGGGCTTGTCCCCTCAGAGCTTTAGATCCCTCTCCGGCTGTTCAGAGCACTGTTGATAAATAAATCTTGACACGGACCTCTCTTCCTAGCTCTACGGATCATGGTTTTGGGGGTACATAATTTCTTCGTTCACTTTAAAAAGAATTTGTTGTTGTTGTTGCTCCCAGGGCCTAAGTTAAAGCTCTGCGTTGGCTCAGCCTTGGTTCCAGAGTTTGCTCTGGATAATAACCTTTCAAGTATTTTCCCCTTTGTTTTCCTGCTATTCATTCCAGAAATAGTTAAGAATGACGGTATCCACATCTGGGCTGAGGTGCACATGTGGGGCCCTCACTGTGCCGAAGGCACAGCCTCTGCAGACCCTGGAAGAGAACAGCCAGACTCCTGTGCCAGGCTGCCCTGCACCGCTGTGCACCCCTCTGTGCCCCAGCTCACTCTCTGCTTGCTTGACTGTGCTTGGGCTTTCTGCTCGCAGGCCTAGCCTATATCTCTAGTTGTATTTTTACTTACAAAGGAGAGAATGTTTGAATCGACTGACCAGCTTAGAACATTGTTTTTCTCAAGCTGGTCTACATGTCTCTGCCAAGACAGATGCTCCCCGACAGGGTCAATGTCTTATGCGTCTCTGTAGCTCCCCGGGCTGCACCCAGGTGTGGCGCACAGTGTGTGTGCAGGAGATACTCATGAAGTCAGACTAAACTGGGCCTTGAAGGATGAGCAGGATGTAGCTGTGAGGGGCATTGCAGGGAGAGAATGAACTCCAGGGGAGGTGGGTAGGAAGCAGCAGCTGATCAGGATAAACAGCAGTTATCCTGCAATTTAGTTGCACAGAACAGTGGGTGGAGGACAGTCGTCAGTCAGTAGTGCCTGGAGCACCTTAGGATGGCATTATCTGCTTCAACTTCATATTGGAATCTCTAGGTTACTTAAAAACATGTCCCCTCCTGTCCCTCACCACAGTTCATATGAAACAGAATCCCTGGGCATAGGCCCCAGGAATCTCCTGAAGAAGAAGAGAGCCACCGCCTAGGCCTTGTGGACACTTAACATATGACCACCTCAGGAGGCCTGTTTCCTGTCAGTTGCTGACACTCATGAGGAAATGGCAGCAGCAGCCTCTCCATCTTTCAAGCAAGTGTGTTCAGAATTTCAGAATGAACCTAAAAAGAGCTGGTAGCAATATTGGGGAAAGATTTGCTGACCCAGAATTAACTCTGAGAACTAAAAAAGGCCCTTTGGGCAGTGCTGAAGACTAACTAAAGCTCTACCACTCCCACATGTCCCTTAATTGTATCCTTCGCACTGCAAGCACTGCTGATTTTCCTGAAGCTTGCAGATAGATCAGTCTGAATTTTTTAAATGTAATTCAGACATTATCCTCTAGATCACAGCTGAAGCCACCATATGAGTGAGAAGTTTGCAGATTAATTAGCTATTTATATTTGGTATTTATATGTGTAAATGTGTTGTTTTATATCTCCAGTATTCAAATCATTATATGCCATGTCACATTCTGAGTTCTTGAAAATTATTTCTGGCTATAAGTAAGTGGCCTTCAGTCTCACGACTAGGTTTGTGTCCTGTAGGTCCCTGTTGGCACCATCTGTCAATCAAGAGGACTCTGGTAGTGCTCCCCTGCATCACACACCATCTGGTACAGCCATGTCCCTCAGAAGAACCATAAGGCAGCATTAAAGTGAAACAAAATGCTTTTCAGTTCGATGTTGGTGCATTTGTCTTTCTTCAGTGTTTGTCAGCGCTGTGGGCATCTCTGCACGTGGTTGTGGATAAACTTCACAAGTATGGGCATGTGTCTCCATGAAGTCCATGATTTTGGATGTGTTTACCAAGTGGACTGCCAGGGTATAGGTTATACCTTCTTTGCTTAACCTGGAATGAGAAACATAGAACTAAAGCAGTTCTTGGGAATACCTTCCTGTATGCATCATGACAAAACATGGATCAGTCCACACTGTGTAGTTTAGTTAAATTTAAAACTCTTATGTAGAGTTTTAAATTTAACTCTATGCACCTCACTGTCAACAAGTTGATACTGGAAAAAAAAAAAAAAAGCCTCTGTCTTAATGTTTCAACACTAATAATCTTATTTTCCATACATAAAACATAGGATGAGCTTTTCTTTTCAGTGGTTGACTTTCAGTTATCAAAACATAACTTCTATATCACATGTCCTATTGTGATCAGTTGCGGCAGTCCCATTTCCAGGAATTCCCTTACCATTTTTAATTGTATTTCTAAATATATGAGTTATAGCCACGCCCCAAATGTTGGCTAGTGGGAATACCAACCAGGTTATTGTTACATCATGGAAAGCAGTGGGTTAACACGAAAAGGAAAAGTCAGAATAATGGCTAGTGGCTTATTACAGCCTAGTGCCTACGGTCTGGATACTGTGTGGATCTTATTGCTTCCCTGGCTGCCGAGGGCATGGCTTCATGACTATCCCAGGTCATCTCCTACGAGTTCTTTCTCCCTACTCTCCCCGAAGAATAGTGTTGTCACTTGTTCTTATCAAGGTGAGAGACGAAGATCCTCCCACTCATCTACTGTCTGATCCCTCAGAGTTTTCAGGGGGAAATGTTGGTAAAGGAAAACAGAAGTAAATAGAAGAGGTCATAGTCCCATACTCCGTTCCAAATTTAAATATAGTCTAGCCACAAGGTCCATTGAGCAGGCGGGCCTATGAGGTGCTTATGCCAATGCACAGTTTTTTGCCTTTGCTTCTGAGTAACTCCTGAGCTCCTTTGGTCAATTACTCTGGGTGCTTCTATTTAATTTCAGTGAATAACCTGAGCAGTATCCTGAGAAGTAAGATACAGGAGAGGCCACCTCCCCACACAAGCCCAGCAAAAGAGCCCTTCTGCTGGTGCTACTGGCTTGCCCAGGAGGGGGGCTGTTGGCTGGCTCTGGGCTTCTTCCTGGGCATCCTTCTCCCCAGACCTGCCCTGTCAGCAGGTGCCCCCACCTGCACTCTTGTTCTGCTGTGACATATTTAATAGAAGTAGTAGTGGGCACCGTGTTTGGCTTTTCTGTAGCTCTTACCATTTCAAGGCCTGTTTGAATTGTAGCAGTTTCCTGAGAGAGTTCTATAACCTCATTCTAAACTCACAAGGCAACTTCCTGTCCAAATTCAACATTTGAAGTGGGGAAACTGGGGGATCTTCAGCAGAACAGTTCTTAAAGGTATTCTATAAATATGGGGCTATTACTGATCCATGTGCCAAAGTCATTTGGAATAAAACAGTTTCAGAGCTGTACTTTTGCTGACCCAAAGCCCTCTTTCATCAGAATTACGTCCTTAATCTGTTCTAGGACTATTGCCACAATCTTATTACTCTAATTATAGCCCCCAAAAAATGTGAACTATGTTATATAACTTAGAGCTTGTTTGGACTTCTTATAGACTTGCTTATATGGCAAGAAAAACAACTTCCCATCCAACAGTGGAGGCTAGCAGTCATGCATGTCATAACTATTCCAGTTTTTTTTTAAGTAACGTTAGAAATGCCCTGAGGATGTCTTTTAAATATATTATATTACACTTTTATCTTGAAGGGCAATTTCATAGCAGTGTGTGCTCCACAGAGAAGTGGGTCAGAAGGCAGCTGTTACCTGTAAGGTATTATTCTGATAATGGGAATAGCCATCAAGCTTCTTCATTGTCAGTGAAAACAAGGTGTCTTGGCTGTGTGTATGGGTAGAGGGGATGCTGTGGATATGGGGAAATAGAGTGGGGCTTGGAGCTCACCCACTCTGCAACGTATTAATCATTTTACCCTCCTATTACGTTATGGAGAAAGTTTGTTTTATATTTTATATGTCAGAGGCTGTGCCATTGGAGACAGGTCCTGCTGCTTCTCATTCCCCTGGATATCTATTACGGAACTTCAGATGGAATCAGAAAGGAATAACCTCCATAAATTATTATAACTTCATTCTGAAAATGTGGCATTCTTACAGTTGAACTAGTGAGTTGTTGTGTGGGTGCCTCACATTTGTTCCTGTGGTGACACCCTCACGGCAAGTGCAGATTTCTGAAGGAAGATCTTTCTGCATAAGAAGGGTCATGAGTGCATGGCCTTCTGGCTGGAGTGTCCCGAGCACAGCAGCAGTGGGTGACACAATGGGCTCTGTCCTTGTTGGAACTCATGCTAACCACTTTGGATTGGAAGCCAAAGTGCTTTTCTAATCCTGGTCATCAGTTATGTAGACTAAATTCAGTTCTGTACTAGAGAGTAAGAACTCTGTGCTAAACCCCAACCCAGGCACTGAGAAGAACACAAGAGTACCTTGGTACTTACTGGGTGTGCAGTCAGCATTTATTGAGTGAGTGAGTGAATTAATCAAAGATGAATAAGGAAGTCTGGACTTTATTATTTAGTGAGACTTAACAAAATGAACTAACTAAAGGGTGCTGGAAGTCCCGGAAGGCTCTAGGACAAGGCGGGGACAGTCACAGAAGGAGTTCGGGAAGGAGGCGAATGTGCGTGTGGGTTCCCAGGGATGGACAGTGGGGAAGACTGCCAGCCAGAGGAACAAGAGGAAGGCTCTTGGTGGCATCGCAGTGGGCCAGGATGGGGAAGACAGAACGCCCGCCTGGCCCGGGCAGCTGTCACAGGTAGGTTGGGCCCAGGTGATAGGAGGCTAGGGATCTCCCAAGAGGAAAAGCTGTACCAACTTTGGACCACATGCATGGGGCAAAGCAAAAAAGTATTTAGTCTGCAGGATTCCTCTGACTGAAGTGACAGGTGTGAGCCCAGTGGAAAGCCATAGTGGCCCACAGCTGTGTGCTCTGGCCAGGGTATGGCGGCATTGGCGAGGTGTGGTCGTCCTCCTCACAGCGGGAATTATGTGAGGAGCTCTCTTGGCTCTTGTGTTCAGTGGCCGCTGCTTTCTGAACCTCCCCTTAAGTCTCAGCCAAGACTGGCTTGGCCTTAGTGAAGCTCATCTGGGGCACTGGGACTTTGATTCAGGCATGATCGCTTAATTTTTGACTAGACATTCATACGATATACATACTGTTGTGTTTATCTGGGATGCAGTCCCACCTTTTTGCCATGCATAGAATTTTCACGTTCCACTCTTGAGTGGAAAACTTGCAGGGCTGGCATGATTTTACTGAAGTTGAAGTTTGTGTCACTTAGCCCTCTAGGTGTGAAGTCTCGTAGGAACCTAGAGTGCCTAGTGCCCTTGAAAACCGTAGTGTGCCAGAAGGTCACCACACACAAAGTAGCTGGTTCCTGCTGTTTCAGAGCGGTCAGCACACAGATGAAGCCAAAGGCCCCGAGACTGCCCCGCGTTGGAGCTAGTGGAGCGGGGAAGCTTCTCCGTGCTCAGGGCTCCCAGTCCTCCCTGGAGGACCCCACTCCAGGCTGTGTGTGATTCCAAGGCTGAGCTCTCGCGTGTTTGGACCTTACAATTCTGAGCTATAATTCTTTGTGTATGATGCATACTTGGTCTCACATTGAATTTTATACAACAGTACACACACAACCATACATTCCATGTAATTTTTTTTAAGATTTTACTGGAATATACTTATTCTGTTTCAGTTTAATTTCAGGCTGTAGATCACCCTCATTTGGTGCTGTTTATATGGTTGTTCTAAGGTAGAAGGCAATGTGTATAAGCAATTCTTTTTTATTTTTAAAAGAAAATTATAAAACAAAATTTCTCCACAAGGTAATAGGAGGGTAAAATGATTAATACATTGCATATCATTATCTTTAAGTTACTCAGAGTATATAAGATATCAGCATGTAATTATCCAAGTACTATTAACACCGACTTTCTTTTTCACGAGCTTAGAGAAATGAGTGGTAACACTATTGCCAGTTGTTTTTTTCTTTTTGCTTTTCCTACCTTCTTTCCTCCATTCTCCCATCCCAATTTCTCTTTCCTTTTGAAGTTTCTTCCCATTGTAAAATGTCTATTGTACATTTCTTTTTCCTATTTATATAGTTGGTATAGGGTCTCACTATGCAGATCAGACTCATAGTGATCTTCCTGTTTTCAGCCTCTGCAGCACTGGGATTATAGGTGTGCATCACCACGCCCATACTCAGCGGCCAGCTCAGCATACCCCAGGGGTGGGGCTGGCACAGCATGTGACCAGGGATTGAACCCTGGTCCCCACACTTGCCAAAGTAGGCGCTTAGTCCACTGAGTTATCTCACAAGCCCTCTGTTGTACATTTGGGTCTTACTCTTTCAGCTTCTCAAGTGAGGGAGACAATACAGTAATTACACATGTCCTTCTTGTTTATTTTATGTATGCTAATGGTCTCAAGTTGCATCCATTTGTCTGTAAGTCTCCATTCTTTGTGGCTAAGTAATACTCCTTCATATAGTAAGACCACATTCGTTTTATCCATTCCTCAGTTGATGGGCATGTGAGTTGTTTCCCAGATGCAGCTATTACAAATTATACTGCTAAAACATGGGTGCACACATATTTTCAAGCATCACTTACTAAAGAGGTTATCTGTCTTCCAGCTGCATATGTTTGGCTCCTTTGCCAGAGGTAAGGTGCTGACTATGTCTGGAGTTGTTTCTGCATCTCCTGATCTATTCCACTGGTCTTTGGGTTAGTTTTTCTTTTTCTCCTTTTTTGCTAGTACCATGAAATTTTTATCACAGTAGCTTTAGAGTATAATTTCAAATCAAGGATTATGGTGCTCCCTACTTTGCCTTTGTGGCCCAGAATTGCCTTTGCTCTTCTAGGGCTCTTCTAGTTCCAGCTGAATTTTAGGATTGTTTTCTCTAATTCTGTGAGATCTGCTATTGGATTTTGATTAGAATTGCATTAAATCTGTTTAACAGTTTTGGAAGTCTGGCCATTTTCACTATATTGGTTCTTCCTATCCAAGAACAAGAGATAGCTTTGTATTTTCTGCTAGCTGCTTTAGTCTCCTTTTGAGAGTACTGTAGTTTTCATTGTAGAGGTCTTTTGCATTCTTCATCAGATTGATTCCTAGATACTTCTTGTTTTGGATGCTTTTGTGAAAATGTCATTTCTCTAATTTCTTTCTTAGTGAGTTATTTTTGTATAGAAAGGCTTTTGAGTGTTGGCTTTGTATCCAGTTATATTACTGAATTTGGTTATTAAATCTATCAGTATTTAGTAGACTTTTTGTGGTCTTGTATGTACTGTGTCATGTCATCTGCAAATAATAGTAATTTAACTTTTTCCTTTCTGGCCATTATTCCTTTTATGTCTTTCTCTTGTCTAATTGCTCTAGCCAAAGTTTCTAGGACTATGTTGAATAAGAGTAGAGACAGTGGACATCCTTGTCTTGTTCTGATTTTAGAGAGAAAGCTTTCAATTTTTGTCCATTTAGTGTGATGTTAGCTGTTGATTTGTCATAGATGGCTTTTATCAGATTGAGACAAAGACCATCTATTCTAATTTTCTGTAGGGTTTTTATCATAAATGGGTGCTGGACTTTGTCAAAACCTTTTCTGCATCTGTTGAGATGATCATATGATGTTTGTTCTTGGCTCTGTTAATGATATATTACATTTATTGATTTATATATGTTGAGCCATCCCTGTGTATAATCTTCTTGGTGATTTGCTGCATTGTTTGCCAGTATCTTAATGAGGACTTTTGTATGTGTTCACTGGGGAGATTGATCTGTAATAGGCTGGCTGGCTTGCTTTTCTTTTCTTTCTTTTTTTCTTTCTTTCAATATATTTGGTACAGGGTCTCAGTATGCAGCTTAGACTCATAGTGATTCCCTGTTTTCAGTCTCCCCAGCACTGGGACTACAGGTGCGCACCCCATGCCTGGACTCATGCTGGCTCCGCATACCTGGGGCCGGGACCGGCATGGCACGCGGCCTTAAGCATGGGAGCCCGGTCCCAGCGCTTGCCTGAGCAGGTGCTTGGTCTGTGGGGCCATCTCGCCAGCCCTGTGGGAGGCGTTCTTAATTGGGCCTTCTCCAGTTTTGGTCTCGGGGCAGTGCTTTCCTCCAGGAATTAATATGAAAGTGTTGTTTATCTTTCAATTTCATTAAAGAGTTTGAGGAATAGTGGAATTGGGTCTTTACATTTCTTGTCGAATTTAGTAGTGAATCTGTCAGGACCTGGGTTTTTGCTTGTTTGTAGGTTTTTAATTGCATCTTTGGTTTATTCACTGATATTGGCTCATTTAGGATTTTTATCTCTTCTTGATCCAGCTTTGGTAATTCATATGTATCTGGGCATCTGTCCATTTGTTTTGCGTTTTCCATCTTATTAGTATGTAAGTTTTGAAAGTAGGTATAGATGATCTGCTGGATTTCTGCAGGGTCCATTTTGATTTCACTCTTTTCATTCCTAATTGCATGGAATCAGGTCTTCTCTTTCCTTTTTTAAAAAATAAAATTAGATAAATCTTTGTCCATTTTCTTTAATCTTTCAAAGAAGCACTCTTTGAGTCATTGATTCTTTGTATTATGTTTTTCAGTCTCTAGTATGTTAATTTCTGCTCTTATTTTTATAATTTCCTCCCTTATGTGAGCTTTTGATTTAGCCTGCTCTTATTTTTCTGTAAGTTTGAGGTTCACCCTTAAATTGCTTATTTGTGTTTGCTGTGCTTTTCTGATATAGGCATTCACTGCTATAAATTAGAGGTGTGTAATCTTTACAGAAGAATTAAAACTGCAGTTTTCAAATTCTAAATGATGCTTAATAAATGGGTCCCAAAATTCATTTAGGGTATCACTATGGAACAGAGTAGGACAGAAACAGGGCAATGTACCACATATATGATAAAGGTAGGTATTGCATTAGGTAACTGAACTTCAGTTACTTGTATGTGTGAGTATATTAAACACACCCTTATATTGCCACACACGTGTCTGTACAGGTGTTTACAGGTCATCAGTACTGCATGTTATAGTTCAGAAATAACTGAAATACCCATGCTCAGAATTCAAGATACTCAGGAGCTAAGGCAAGAGGGCTGCAAGTTCAAGGCTAGCCTAAGCAACTTAGCAAAACCCTGGCTCAGTATAAAAGTAAAAAGGGCTACATAAGTATAGTTCAGTGGTGAAGTACCACTGGGTTTGAGCCCCAGTACCAAAAAGCAAGCAAGTAAGAAGAAAGGGAAGATTTAAAGAAGAGTTAAAGGATATTTAAAGCAATTTGACTATGCTTTGATGTTGGAATTTGTGTTCTGCTGACAGAACTCTCCCAGCAGCTGAGACAGACTATCATGGGATACACTGGGTGGTGAGGTTTAGGCTGTTGACAGTGGAGGGGCTTCCTGGGGTCGGTGTGTAGGGCGTGGGTGTTCTTTTGTTCCTTCTCTCTTCTTCCTCTGGAGCGTCAGGGATATACACTGTGCTGTGGATCTTGACCTGCAGCGTAGGCACCTGGTGGAGAGACAGCAAACAGGTGTGACAACAAGGCAGCAGCCTGGGAGTCCCAGGAACAGCCCGAGTCACATGAACAGCCTTAGCTACCTTGGGCAGGCAGTGTCTGGTGGTGAATGAGCGCCTCTCCTCCTGAGGGTCAGGGCCTCACTCATCTAGCAGGCTGTGGCTGGGATATGTTCCGCTGCGAGCACAGGCAGGCCCAGCTCCTCAGGGCAGCCAGCTCCTGGCTCTCGGGCGCATCCCACCTCTGGGGCTGGAATTCTTCTTTCGTAGCAGCGTGTGATGACTCCCAGCTCCACTGGGCAGTGTCTCAAAGACAGGGCCTTCGAGCCTTGGCTCCCAGCCCCTTGTGGGGGCTCATACCTCGAGTCCCCGCCATCCCTCTGGCTTGGGAGACAGAGGCCAGAGAATCTCTTGAGCCCACAAGTTGGAGACCAGCCTGGGCAGCTTAAGCTAATCTCAACAGCAACAAAAGCAACCTTTACTTTGCATCCAAATTACCTCTAGATGCAGAACCGTGGGGTGGGGCTCAGATGAGGTTAGTAGCCCTTCCAGAAGATTCTTCTGTGTGTTCAAGCAGGAGAATCCCAGCCTTGAGGTCTCCTTCATATATAGAGTATCCTGAAATATGGAAAACTTTATGCACATTTGCTTTGTAATTTTTTTTTTTAGACAGGGTCTCACTATGCAGTTCAGGCTGGCCTTAAGCTCATTTTGTAGTGCAGGCTGGTCTCAAACTCACAACAATCCTCCTGCCTCAGCCTCCCAAGTGCTGGGATTACAGGCCTGCACCGCCACACCTGGCTTGCTTTATAAATTTTAAAGATGGTTTTATTTGGGGTCCTTCTTGGGGAGGGTTGACATGGTTAATTGAAACTTTAAAATGGTAGGCCAGTCGCTCATGCAGCTGCAACAGTAGCACTTCCCTGAGGGTCCCTGCCCTGGGCAGGACCCCTCAGGAGTCTTGGACTTAGCCTCCTATGAGGAACTTTGAATACCTTAATAACCAGGCCTCCTTAGATGAGGCTCCAAGCTGTGAGTTGGGCTTAGTTTGAGTCTTGTCACAGAGGAAAGTGGGGAGAAGAGTGCTCTTTCCGCCCTCAGCTATCCCCAGTGAGCAGATTGGAAAAGGTCACTGGGTGCCAGTAGTGAGCTCCCCACCTGTCCGCAGCTCAGCCACCTTCCTGTCCCCTCTCCTAAAGAGAACTCCTTTTAGACCAGCAGAAATGGCGAGCTCTGTGGTAATTTTTTCCCTGGACACCCAGGCTTCTTACCCAGATCTCTCCTTTGTCAGAGGGTTTTCAAGCATAGGATTAAGAGCAGCATGGACCAGGGAGGTGATGATGCTTCCTTGTCCAGGCGCTTTCTGCTAGTTTTCTAAACGCTCATTGGACAAAGTGCAGACATCTCCTCTCCATTTGGCCAGGGCAAGTGCAGCTTCTTGAATGTGAGCAGATCTCACGAGGGGGCGATCAGGGCTGGGGGCTCGTTTATGACCCCGAGAACACGTGGGGCTGGACCAACAGGAAGGAAGAACGTGTGCCGTGGCAGCGTTCTTCTGGGCAGAGCCACACCGTCTGCCCGCCCTGAGCTCCCGGCGCCGTGTGGGTAACGGAAGGAGTGCCTTTGTCGGCACATCCTGCCCAACTTGCTGAATGGGAGACCACTCGAGCTCCCCCGCTGGTCGCATGCTAGATGCTCTGTGCTTGAGAAGCTCTGTATTTCGCAACTCCAAATTTAATCAAGACAGACTCTGGACAATATTGGTTGTTCAAAGCTTCCAATCAAAGTGGCTCCCTGTCTCCTTCCCTTTATTTGCTTAATTAACTTTTATTTTTGAGTGAGAATGAGAAATAACTCAAAACATTGGGGATTCTTTTTCAAAGGAGAGAGTGCCTTGGCCTGAAATAAATCCCATCAAAGTACTTCCTCGGATCACTGATCTTTGACCTGCCCACAGGAAGTTTTCTGTCATGTACCAAGCAAATCTTAGAAAATTGATTTTTAAACCGTAGTTCCCTCTTGGCTTCACAAGGACCAGCTGGGTAATTCATTAAATGTAAAATGTACTTTGAAAACAGGAGAATCAACATGCGTTAATTATCTTCATTAGTTATTATATCGGTGTCTTAATGTCACTCCTCTACTTCTGCCCAGTGGCCACGAGCCCACAGGTGTACTCACCTGACTTGCCTCAGGGGCCATGGTGGAGCAAGAGAATTAAATTCTACTTTCTTGATTTTCTTGGACTTGCTGTAGGGCACTAGGTCATCTGCAGGCTCTCTTGGCGCCTCGGTCTCCTTATCTGTGAAGTGCGGAACCGTGCTTTGTCTCACCCGGTCTAGCCTGTGCTGAGGTGCACCCTGCCCCCAGCCTCACGGGTAGGGCTTTTCACAGGTGGCTGGATGGACCGTGTGTGGCACTCAGATGAAGAGTGTGCAAGTGCTGAGTTGGGCCACTGTTGGCGTGGCGTAGTTCTGGGCGTGGATAATGGGAAGGCCCGCCTGGGTATGACTGGTGCCCACCTGAAAGGCTGCAGCCTTGACAGAATGGGAGAGACAGAAAGAGGGCTGCCGTTAGCACCTGCCGCTGCTTGTCGCCTTGCTGCTCCCGCCTTCTGCCTTCCAGGCCATGAACCTTTTTTGCTCTTTCACAATGGCTCTCAGGCCACCCTGCCATGGAGCCAGCCAACTGTGGACTGAAACCTCTTCAAACTGTGAGATAAAAAGCCTTTCCTCCTTTCACTTTAGATACTGAATATTTTGTCTCAACAGTGAGAAAAATGTAACTGGGTCACTACCTTCATTTGTTTAAAAGGCTGTTCTGATGTTTAAATGATAGCATTTTGAAACATCCCATGGTATGCATAAAATAGCCAAGTACTTTTGTATTGTGACTCCCATAAATCTCTCTTTCTTGGGGGGGTAACTCCCAACATGGACCCTTGTGCGGTTCAGTGGCCTTGATGCCCCTCTGCTGCTCCTCAGCCCATGCCTCTCGCCAAACAGTCACTTTCAAAGCGGGGCCTACAGGTCTCAGTGCAGAGAGGCAGATGTGTTGAGTGTCAAGGTCTGTCCAGGTGTTCCTGATTCTTTTTTGTCCTCCCAGCAAGGAATGTGGAAGCTAGAGGTGCCCTTCTGTGGTAGGGAGTTTTGGCCACTTCTCACACCAGTGTGGTCCAGTGGAACTGGGGTCTCATAGGAGGGAAATGCACTGGGCTATGAATAAAAGGGCTATTCAGCATGCGCAGAGCCTTCTGTGCCTCGGGGAGGTTCTGCTTGTCATGCATGACCCAACTCGATGTGGCCTTTGTTCTCTCCTCCCCCACCTCAGAGAGGGGAGATCCTGCCCTTTTACAGCTCAGGGTGCAGAGGTGAACAGGCCTTGGTTTTAGGGATCGCAATGATATCTAAGGTCTGACCTACAGAAGAGGAATCCAGAAGAGTTGTGTAAACAGCTTAATTGGACTCTGACCTGTAGTCTAGAGTCCCAGGTCCTCTCTTAGAATTCCCTGATGGAATGGCTCTGCTGCTCAGAGTTAAGAGCTGGAAGGGTGGGAAGAAGAAACAAGGCCCTTACTTTCCCTCTGGACTGCAAAGTAAGGAACAGATTGTCCAGGCCTGTGCTTCCTGGACCATTATGTATCCCAGCACTTGCCCTGCTTGGCAGTCCAAGGCCTTAGGGTTTCAGCTGAGGAGCCACAAAGCACTGGAGTCACTCATTGCCAGGGAGGCCTGGGTGGCAAGGATGCATGGGGCACTGAGTTTGCTCCACTCCCTAAGATACACACAGCTCTGTCTCTCTTGGGCCTACAGATCCTTTAAGCCTTTGTTGACTTAAGTGACCTGAGATAAGGCAGCAGGGGGTAGACTTGCTTGTCTCACATCGTCACAAAGCCCTTTACACACACAGTTTGCAATTCACTGTAAGCCTGGACCAGAGTCCACCCTGCAGGCAGCTGACTTGTTTGTGCTGAATTGTTCCTAAGAAGTGCTGGGGTCGGGAGGAGAGCTGTGCAAGTTGGTGCCTGTTGCGGGAGGTCACCGTTTTCCTTGTGGCTGTTGGGATCTCCAGTGTTAGGGGGCTTTCCTTGGTTTTTCTACTATGAACTTGCTCAGTTCTACCTGCTCTAGAACATCTACTTTGTTTTGGCATGAGTGTCCACCTACCCACCCTCTCCTGCCCCATATCATCTTAGCTCTTGATGACATTATAAGTTATGTGATTGCTTTTGTATTATTGTTTTTCCATTATGACCATGACACAGTAGGGACAAAGACCTCGCACGCCCTTCTTTTTAGGGTTCCAATCTGTGGGCGTCCCTGCTGTGTCCCTCGAGAGGCTCCAGAAGCATTATCGTCATGGTCACACAGGCTGGAGGGTGAAAAGGCTGCCCTCACTTCCAGAAGGGGTGACTTGGTGACAGCACCCCCATTGGCCTCCCATCCTTGGGGTGGCTGAGCTGAGCTCCAGGCCTGTGGTGCACCTCGCCAGATCTGTGAAGTCATTTCCCTTAAGTCGTGTGTACTTTTCACAAGAAAAGCGCCGAGGCAGGAAAGCTTGGCAGAGGCACTGCTACCAAGGCCGGAGTGCTGTTAACTTCTTGAGCCCTTTGTGACCATAGGGCTCAAGAAATATTATCTATGAAATATAAGTAAACAGTGTTGTGCTAATCCTTGGGCCGTGAGAAGCTGTCTGAGGGCTTATTTGCCCGGCGTTCCTGCATGCCTGTGCTGTGGCACACCCTGGCTCCACCGTGCCGCTCAGTAGAAGGTGTCTGATTTCTGTAATCACTTCTCGGTTTAATGGGTTTATGCCACGGGAGTTGCAGTGGAGGGAAAGCGTCGTTTCTAGTCTTGCGGCTGCCCTGCCAGCCTTACTGCTCCAGTCTGCTTTGTCTTCCCTTGGAAGCTACATGGACTACAAAATATTAGGTGCAGCTCTATGTGTAGGAAGGGGAAAGGTTGTTCACCTTTCCCTCTCCCCCCATACTGCCCCTAATGTGGTCCCAATTTTAGGACACTGCTACCCAGGAGGCCTGGAAAGAACATACCTTTATTGATCTTTGATTTTTAAAAATTTTTTTTCCAATTTCCTAGGAGTGACTTCAGATTTGGTTGACACATTTTAAACATATCTCTCACTTCCTTTCTTTTTTGTCAAAACTTCATTCTTTTATAGGGGGAGAAACCATCCCTGGCCTTTCCCAGTGCCCTTAGTGAGCAGAAGTACCCTTGCTATCAGTTTGCGGCAGGGGCCCAAGGTGGCCTGGTTCCCGGTGACCTTCTGCCCACCTCCCGCATTTCCGTCCTGGACCCTGTTGGAGACACGCAGGAAGGGGCAGGATGACCTGTGCGGCATGTCCGGCCGAGGATGCTGGCCCTTCCTGTGGACACCCAGCTCCGTGAGGCAAGCCCACTAGCAAGTATTGAGACAGTTCTGACTGTCCTACAAGAATTAAGCTGGTGAAAAGTTAGCTCGTGACTGCAAACCTCAAAATAATTGTAGTGTTACAATCGTGTCGTTTTGTGCTCAGATCTGACCTCCCCAGGTGAGTGGGTTATAGATGGGTCCTGATCCAGCTCCTTCTCTCAGCTACTGAGGACAGTCTTGAGGCTTTGGATGATGTGCTCCTGGACTGGTAGCTTCTGTGGCAGAGGCTGTCCTCGTACTTCAGTGCGCCACCCACATGCACTCTCTCCCTCTCCCTCTTGCACGCTCTGAGCCATTACTGTAAGGGTTAGCAGCCACAGGCAAGGCAGATGTCATGATGTAGCTTTACCAGTGAGGAAACTGAGGATCAGAGAAGTGAAGCCCCGAGTGTGAGGCAGTGCTCCTGCTGTACTCTCCCCCAGCCGCAGATTGCAGGGCAGCTTTGGCCTCTTCAGGGGCACCCTGAGTACTCCCTCCATCTAGCAGTCCTTGGAGGCGTGCTGTAGTTCAGTTTCTCCTCGTTATTTTCTACTCTTTGGGGGCTTCAACAAGCACAGACATTGTTTTCTTTATCTCCACCCCACCCCCTCTCCACATTACTGAACTAAAATGAGAGGCAAATAGTAGTGCTTTTCAAAGCAAGAAAAAGGAGGAGAAATGTCAACAGTTGGAGTGCTTTTCTTACAGCCTTCTCTTCCCTCCTCTGAATGTGTCTGTCTGGACCCCTTGCAGAAAGTAGTGTGTGCAGACAACCTACATGTCTACCAGACTAACGAATACATAGCACACGGTCACAGGACACAAAAGGAATATGTTAAAGTCAGTTCCTAAAAAAAATACATATTAGCAACGAACAACCCAGAAATGAAATTAAGAAAACAGTTACATTCAAAATGACATCAAAAAGATTTTAGAAAGAGTCCATGTTAATGGATTAGAAAATGCAGTGCTGTTGCAGCGACAGTTGCTATCCCCGAATTGATGGTGCTGTTCAGCAGCGACCCTCGAAGTCCCAGCAGGCCTCCTTTCACAAGTTAACAAGCGCATCTTAAAGTTGTGAGGGAAACACGAAGCACTCAGAATAGCTACAGAAGTCTAGGAAGTGAAGAACAAAGTTGGAGGGCTTGAACTTTCGGATTTCAAAACCTTCTCATGCAGTCCAGTCTTTAAAACAGCATGGCACCAGAATAGACTGGACATGTGGGTTGGTGTGACGGAGGTGAAAGTCCGAAAAGAACGCTTGCGTTTATGGTCATTGATTTTGTTAGACTTTCTTCTTCCCTCCACTGAAGCATTATTCATCTTTAAAATGGAAAGAAATTCTCACACCTGTACAACATGGATGAATCCTGAGGATATCATGCTAAAAAATAAAGCAAGCCAATCCCACAAAGACAAGTACAATACGTGTTAGCCAGGAAGGACTTAACACTGTCAAACAGAGACGCCATTTTGACAGTCAGCTGTCAGGGGTGCTTGGTTTGTTTCCACATCGTAGCTACTTTGAAGGTGCTGCTGTCACCATGGGTGTCTAGGTAACTCTTTGAGGCCCTGCTTTCAGCTATTTGGTGCCATGTATGAAATTAAAATTAACTTCTTGTTCTACCTACTCAATGACATTAAAATTCTATTTTTAATTTTTTTGAGGAACTTCTTATACTGTTTTTTTTCTAGAGCAGCGATACCCTTTTACATATTCAACAAAACCAGCTACTATACTTTTTTTTTTTTTTTTAAATTCCTTTATTTATTACAGTGTCTCGCTACACATCACGGATTCTTTTTTCGCGGGGGTGGGGGGTGAGCTCAGCCAGCCCTGCAGGGAGGGGCTGGCATCGCATGTGGTGCTGGGGCTCGAACCGCAGTGCCTGAGAGGCGCTCTAGACCGCTGAGCTATCTTGCCAGCCCCCAGCTACTATACTTTTTATGTCAGAATATTCTTATGGTAGCTCTCTCTCCCCAGCAAGCTCCTGGTGGGATAAAATAATTATAACTTGGATCTTTACTTTACCTCACCTGTGTTTTCTAGATGGCAGGTTCTGTTGCAAGCACTTCATGAATTATTAACTCTTTGGGTTTGCACAACAGCCCTGGGAGATGGATACTGCTATTACTCCTGTTCTACACTGAGGTGACTGAGACCAGAAGTGGCTGTGTGCCTTGCAGCCCGTCGAGGGAGGCATCAGGGACCCCACAGCCAGGCATCCGGCTCGAGGACTCAGCACACCCCATGCCACTTCTTATCACCCCAGTTGGATAACTGAGGAAACTGAAGCGGGTCACATTAATGATTCACTCGTAGTTACACAGCCCATAGGTTTCCTGACCCTTTATCAAGTGTTTTCTTCTGTTGGGTGCTGACTCAGCCACTGCCCACTGTGAGTGTGGATCCAGGTATATAAAGTGGTAGGCAGAGAAGAATCACCGGAAGACAAGAAACATTCAGACCTTGGGACAGTGCGTGCTAAATTTTGGAACCCCTACAGTGTCACCGAGGCTCAGAATGCCAAGATGTGCAGGTCTCTCTCAGAAGTCCTCCTGTTCATGTTCAGTGGGAGCCAAGTGCTTCCCAGCTGGCTCTCCAGCTTCTGCATTCTCTGTGACCGCAGTCTCCCCTCAAGAACCATTGTTCACTTTATACACCTCCTGAAGAGGAACAACCCCTTGTGGCCCCAAGAACACTGGCTTCCTGTGCTCCCCGGCCTTGGTCTGACCCAGCAGTGCTTCTTGAGTCTAGTTTACATCCACTCACCTGCAACCAAGAGCCCAGCTTCCTGAGTTTGAGTCCTGGCTCTACCACAGACGCGCTCTGCAACGTTAGGCTTTGGGTTTTCACTTTTCAAAATGAGAACTAGTTGTACAGGAGTGAATTCGGTAGGTGAATCTGGTAGGAACCCTTCCAGTTGTTCCCTGTCACTGTATTTAGAAAAAGGAATTGCATTTTATCTTAAATCTTCTTTGTTATGAATGGCCCTGGTCTGCCCCCCATCTAGCTCCTTCAGGGGTGTCACTTTCAGATTTCACTTTTCTGGGTGTGCTTATTTCCAGATACTGTCCCAAAAGACAGAAGCTGCATCCACCCCTTGCCACAGCCGCCATGCTGTGAGCCCAGCATATCATGACTTATGTGGGGGATTACATCTTCCTTAAAGGGGATTCTGATGCACTGTTCATTTCCTGCATGTCATCTGGAGAGGTGGCATGGGGCTTTCCCCAGATCCTTTCATCTCCCCTTTCTCCCAGGTATTATTTTAAGACCAAAACTTCCAGCAATTAGTGAATTTAAGTGTTTCCAGACATTAGAGCCTCTCTAAATATGTTCATTAAGAGCCTTTTTTATCTCCAAATATTGGTTACCACCCGTCAGACCTGGAGTTGGATCTCATCATCGTGGCCATCCTTCAGAAAGTGGGGGTCAAATGAAAACTGCCTTTTCTCATTCTTAAAGATAGCTTTAGAATTTTTATTAGGTAATGGGATCCATGCTTCTAATAGTGATGAGAAATCCAAGCATATAGAGTACATGAGAAGACTCCTGTCCCAACAGAGGTAGAATGTGAAACAATTCTCATAGCTGAGACTACAGAGGAAACATCCCGAGCCCAAAGGCCCAGTGCCTGGTCATGGCTCAGGGCTTCTCTGTGGCCCTGTCATGAAGTAGACTGATGAACACAGAAGCAGCCAGGCCAGGTGTGTATCCCCTCCCCTCCCTGTGAGGCCTTGACTTGGCCTCAACTTAAATGACAGCTGACGCATTCAAAAGAGACAGTTACAGCCCAGTATGTAGGTATACACCCATATCCCAGCAGAGCTAAAGCAGATATCTTGTGCCTAGGAGTTCAAGGCCAGCCTGGGCAGTGGGCCATGCCCATTTCTAAAAGAGAGGCAGACACAGAGAGTATTCTGGTTACCAGTGTGGAATGCACATTATGGTGGGGTCTCTCTTTTTGTGGTTCAACTTTCACAAACTCACTGTTTCGTGGATTTTCAGAAAATATAAATCTAAAGTATCAAGGATTTTTCACTGTATTGCAGGATTTTGCAGTACCATACAGTATACATATGTTGATAAAATTATGTAGGTTTATGAGTTTAGAAAATGGTTAAGAACATTAGAAGTGCTTTTAAAAATGTGGGAAAGGTTTATAAGAGTGTGGGAAGGATTTATAAAGCCTTAAATATATACAAATACTAAACTATAATGTTACTACTTCACTGATTCTCGCTAATTACGGGGGTGTCTGGAACATTGTGTAGGCTCTGCTGTGTTCCTTCCACAGTAGCCTGGAGGGTCACGTACCCCAGCTTCAGCCACAGAAGTCCACCACATTTCCAGGGCTGTGTGGCATGGGAGCTACCACCGCCAGTATCTCTGGAAAATGCAGGCATCTTCCCACCAGGATCCCTCTAATTCAGGACTTTGTATTTTTTAAAATTGTTGGCATACAGCATTAGAGAAAGTGAGACTTAGAATAAGAGAACAAATTCTGCTTCTGCTTTGCTGAATTATTGCATGACCTCGTGTTTTGTTTTGTTTGAGTCCATGTTTTGTTTGAGACCTTCAGGAGTTCAATTTGTTCTCCACAGAAAATGAGCATCAGGACATAGTTCTCACCCTTTCAAGATGCTGTGAGTGCCTGATAAGCAGCAGTTTGTGAAAAGATCTGAGTAGAAGTAGCACTGTTTGGATTCCATAGGGATTTGGTTTAAACACAGGAAAGACAAAAGGGCACTCATGAGCTGATGACAGAAGACACAGCTCAGCTGTGGGGATAGCTCAGAGGCTTAAGCACCTGCCTGGCAAGTACAAGGTCTTGAATTCAATCACTGGTACAAGAACAACAACAAAAAATAAAAAGGAAAGAAAGAAAGTGAAGCTCAGTGGCTTGGGAGGCTGAGGCAGGAGGCTCAAAAGTTCTAGTCCCACTCTTACCTCACAGAAATAAAAAATGCTGCAGATATAACTCAGTGTCAGGAACCTGGGTTCAATCCCCAGTACCAGAATTAAAAAAAAAAAAACACAACATATCGGACCTCCAGAGTTGCTGCCTTACCCGATCCTCTTTCTTCTGTCCTCATTTTCTGATGATCAGCAACAAAGCAGTGGGCGCATCCACCCTTCTGGGACTTGGGGGCAGTGGGGGCAGGTGCGAGGGAGCTTAGGGGTCCGCCAGTTAAGTTCCTGTCAGGTGAAGTGACCGGGTAGGTGGGAGGGGAGGCCAGAGCTTGTAGCTCCAGGGGATGTTATCCTTCCCTCTCACGGGACACCAGTGTCCAGGCTGAGTGGCCCATGGCAGCTCTGACCAAAGCCCAGCTTACCGAGCCGGCCAGCCCTCAGAGAACCTGGACCAGGGTGGGCTGCAATGCAGATGCTTGGAACCTGCAGGGGTGGAATGCAGTATTCCAGGGGAGCCAGTTGATTGTTAGGGTGCTGAATATTTACTTGCTCACACCAAACTTCAACCAAAATGTTAAAAGGCCTAAATTGTAAATCCCATAAATTCAGCTTGGAGGAAGTGGAAATGAAAATTGTTTCAAATGACAGAATTGTGGGGACACAAGATGGCGACGGCAACCATAGCTCTCCAAGTCAATGGCCAGCAAGGAGGGGGGTCCGAGCCAGCAGCGGCAGCAGCGGCAGCGGCGGCGGCAGTGGTGGCAGCGGGAGACAAATGGAAACCTCCACAGGGCACAGATTCCATCAAGATGGAGAATGGGCAGAGCACAGCTGCCAAGCTGGGACTGCCTCCTCTGACGCCAGAGCAGCAAGAGGCTCTCCAGAAGGCCAAGAAATACGCCATGGAGCAGAGTATCAAGAGTGTGCTAGTGAAGCAGACCATTGCGCACCAGCAGCAGCAGCTCACCAATCTGCAGATGGCAGCAGTGACAATGGGCTTTGGAGATCCTCTCTCACCTTTGCAATCGATGGCAGCTCAGCGGCAGCGGGCACTGGCCATCATGTGCCGGGTCTACGTGGGCTCCATCTACTATGAGCTAGGGGAGGACACCATTCGCCAAGCCTTTGCCCCCTTTGGCCCCATCAAGAGCATTGACATGTCCTGGGACTCCGTCACCATGAAACACAAGGGCTTTGCCTTTGTGGAGTATGAGGTCCCAGAAGCTGCACAACTGGCCTTGGAGCAGATGAACTCAGTGATGCTGGGGGGCAGAAATATTAAGGTGGGCAGGCCCAGCAACATAGGGCAGGCCCAGCCCATCATAGACCAGCTGGCAGAAGAGGCACGGGCCTTCAACCGCATATATGTAGCCTCTGTGCACCAGGACCTCTCAGACGATGACATCAAGAGTGTATTTGAGGCCTTTGGCAAGATCAAGTCTTGCACACTGGCTCGGGACCCCACAACTGGCAAACACAAAGGCTATGGCTTCATTGAGTATGAGAAAGCTCAGTCATCA